>JAGDQP010001686.1:95003-109937 GCA_022664845.1 Lepisma saccharinum
AATGTTTTGTGACCCAAATCCTAAAGTGCTCTGCAGCCAGTTAAACGACAGATCATTACAGGCTAGTATTTATTTTAGGATAAAGAAATCCATATTAAAACAAAATATTAAAATAAGCTTTTAAAATAAATCAATATATAGAAACATATGAACGTAATAGTGGAATGTTGTATTATTACCCATCTTACATCGCTGTGCAAAATTTCATAATTGTATGACGTCGGGAAATAAGTTAAAATTAACCTTGCAAGACTTGAGGACACCACGAACCATTGTGAACTAAAGAAAAGTCTGTGTTCTTCTTTCTCTCCGTCTTTTCCTACCTACGTGGGATCGACGTTTCTGATGAGTCCTCTCCACAAAGCCCTGTCCTGCACTTCTTCCCCTGACGGACCTTTCTCCCCGAGATCATTCTTAATCCTATCCATCCATTTCCTCCTTGGCCTCCTTCTACCTCTCTTGCCCTCCACTTCCATAAAAACTGCCTTCCAACAGGGCATGAGAAGGGGAGTCTGTGGAACCTCTCAACTAATAAAATTGGTCTGCCCCTGAAAAATGTTTGAGGAACACAGTCTAACCTGTATGAAAATGTGTACAAAAAGAGTTCAAATAGAAAAGTGAAATTTATTTTCTTTCAGTGTACAAGAAACGTGCCCTTTAACTAGTGTACTTATCGAAAATACATTCGTCGTTGTCCTCTTATCTTGAAGGGAAGAAAAGAAATAAAATAAATTAAAACTATTTATAGAAAGAGAGTTCCAAAGAGGGGAAACCTCTAAACACGAGCTGAACAAAATTAGCCAAATGGTTTGTTTGATCTGGGTGAAAGGATGCTTTTGCTTGAGAGACGAATCTATTAAAGTTTATTTTTTCTCTCTCTCTCTCCCTTTCTCCCTTTCTTTCTCTGTTTGTGCTGCTGTCTTTCTGCCACAGAGAAAATAAACTCGACTTACAAACACAATAATTTCTATAACAATTTAATGTTAATGGTTCCACTAGACGAAACTACTACACCTTTCCATGTGTGAATTGTCTTGCATATATCGCATTACATTAAAATTGTTATTGATGAATTTCTTTTACTATTGTGGTTAAGTTTGGCATATTTCAAACATTGCGAAGATTTGTGTAGCTCCTTCTCCAGGAAATAGCATAATTGATTAAGGTAAAAAGCTGATATTGTTAGCAGAACTGAACGAGTCATCGGATCATTCGGGTCAATGCTCAGGACCCGGCTCGTCACGGTGGTCCTGCAGGAAAAGCAGGATTTTAAATGTTTCCTTATTTTACACTGTTGCATCTTAATAATGTTTCTTTCTAAGGTGACCGGGAACGGAGGCGTTACCCCCAGAGGACTAAGAATACGACGCCAAAATGTTTTTAAGAATAGTATATCTTGTAATAAGATATAGAAATTGTCTCATATCCCCGGAAATGACAAAAATACCCCAGGAGGTGTGGAAATAACTCACTCTCGAAAACGCTATTATGAAAGAATTTGTAAATCTCACAACTGAAAACATGGATTGATTCAAGGCATAGGAACAAGTCCAGGTGAAATCGGGTCATGGCGGGCTCACCGGGTCAAGATTGCCAAGGGGTCCATGATTCAATCATTGGGTCACAAAGTCAGTCTTGTCGTTCTGGTCAAGATCGGGTTACCGAGTCATTTGGGTCAACACCGAATCATTCGGCTCAAGTTTCGGACCGAGTCACCGGATCACCTATGTATGAGTCAGGCCGGGTCACCAAAAGTGGCCTGGTTTCAGCTCTGAAACAACATCAATATGATTGATTGACTATTTTCTAATCGTTAATATTTAATTGAAAGACGTAGATCTAGAGATATTGTGAAAAATAGGTTTTAGAAAGGTAAAAAGTAAAAAAAAAAAAGTGAAAATTCTAAAATAAATCAGCGCTAAAGAAAATCATACATGTAGTCAGCTGGAGGATGAATTAGGTTAGGGTGGCCAGATTATGGGAAGAGAAAAAACAGGACACAAGGTCTTTATATCGGTCATGGGGCCTGTAGTTTTCTATTTTTTTTTTAGTTTAATCATGCAAATAATGCGGTGGTAACAGCGCAACTCGGACAAATTAATCTAGGGTCGCGGTGGCTTACTGTACAGCGCTCACCAGTTACCACTCACTGTTGCTTGGGGTCTTTCGATTCGATACCCGTTCATGCCATGAGGACTTTGTCGTTTATAATCATATGCGTTGGTTTTCTCTGTGTTTTCCCGTTTCCTCTCACTCTCTTCATTCCACCATTTCTCCCATCATCCGTTCGCCATGAACAAAAGTTGCCTAAAAGCCTCAAATATTTAAAAAAACGAACAAATCTATTTCGCGAAAATTGTATCACGATATCAGGGCTGTATTTAGGTGGAGGGTGATTTGTGAGTCAATAGCAAGTTTAACAATGTGTGAACTAAAATTCATACATAGTATTTTTATTTCTATAGAGTTTAACGTCCGTCAATTGACAGATAAGTTTTACGGACAGAAAAGGAATATAAGGAAGATCTACTATTATTATTTTAGGTACTATCCCGACATTCGTCTGGTGAGACTGAGGAAAACCTCGGTCGGTATTTTTAACCCAGGACCTTCCGGATGCTAGAGAAATGCTCAACTGAGCTACATAGATGGTAGTGTGATACAAATATTATATCAACAGTGTAATGTCATTAGTGTAAGAAGATTCCTGAGATGTACCTCACATTAATAGTATATGTAGGAAATCATTTGAGGTTTCGATGGTGACCGCATTCTTTATTTAGAGACTATAAGCATTAGCTTTCGACCAAGAGGCCGTAGCTCAGATTGTAGAGCGTTGGCTTAGGTCTTGGGTTCATATTCAGTGACCGGCCAGCCTGAGCGACGCTCTCTATTATTTTCCTCAGTCTCACTAAGCGCAAATGACGAGATGATACCTTATAGTAAGTGCATGGCTGCTTCCTTTACTATCCGTAAGTCATAAATGCTATTTACGGTCGTTAATCCCCGAATCATTATAATCAAACATGAGGTTTTCGCAACATTCAGGACGAGATTGTAGGCAAGTGGTTCTCAACATTTCCTTGAGGCCTCAAACTTGGAGGCAAACAAAACTTCTGAAATAAACATCTTAAATCCCCACCTCAGATGAATAAATTGAGATCACTACCGCTAAGTCTAAAGATGGTGTTAAGTTGAAAGCTAATGCAGACTTATGTGAACTTATGCAGACTAATTGGTCTTTCAAAATACCTTAATATCTATCACATCTATATTATTTTTAATACGAAAAAATCACTTCAAGGGCGAATCCAGGATTATCATGAGGAGGGGCCCCAGGTCTGAGAAATAGACCAAGAGTCTTTTCGATATTTCCACACTAAAAATATTTTAAGTATACATTTATCATAGCCCCCCCCACGCCATATTACTAAGTTTTATTATGCGGTAACATAGACAAGATCTTTGTGTAAAGGAAATTAATACCGCGCAATGATATCCTAAGTTTCAATGTGTTTTGCAAGCAAAATACTTGCAGCTACTACTGTACATACGTTATCCAAATAGTTCATGGTCTTTTATTTAACGAAAAAAGCGTTTGTTGAAATACTGACATTTATTTCTAAACAAAAAGAAAAGTGTATATGAAACATACTAATCAAATAAACAAAGGGTGAAAGTCAAAAAAATAAGTGTGAAATTTAGAAATCATTCCAAAAATGATCTAAAAGCGAGAAATGACCAATAAGCCTAAACATGCCAAACAATGCATAATAAGGCAAAATAAGATAAAAGAAAAATTACCTGAGTTTCACGTGAAATTACTTTTATTACAATCTGAAATCAGTGCTGTAGTCTCAGAATGTTCACAGGGTATACACTGTGAATCTTCTAGTTTATGAATCTTTAAACAGAGACTATGTTTCCATTTAAATATAAGGATGATATAATTGAATTTGACAAAAAAAAAAAAAAAAACTTTTTTTAAAAAAATGCTAAGTGCTTTTATTATATTCCAGTGAGGCAATAACAATGAAGTTACATAGTATCATTTGTTACATTGAGAGATGGGGAAACAAGATAGCTGAGACTTTTGCACAACTAACAAACATCTATATCAGTTACAATTATATATTAGACTTACTTGCTCTGTCCGTTAGTAGTTTGATGGGTCTTACTCCATACAAGGAAATCTCAAGTCTTTGTTAAGTCCGAACCTTGTACATTGCTTTTGAAAACAGAAGCCAGACCTCATGTAATTCAAAACCTGCATAAAGAGACCAACGAAAATAACAAACATTCTGCTCAAATTAACTTTACACATTGTGGGCATATCTACATAATTATGACACAAATGATGGCTGACACGCATCATGTAGCTGTACCCTCTTCGCCTCTTCCCCTTCTCGATATCTTGTTCCCCATCACGTGGAACCAAAAATATTCGACCGTAATAATCTCACCGGAGTAATAGCCAAATTATATAAATAGGAGAAACGAAAGTAGATGGTACACAGATCTGAACAGATAGTATACGTTAATGTGTAACGTCATGGCGTATACCCTGAACTACAGCCCTTTCTGAAATTTGAATCGTTCACTAACTCTCAAAAAGCTGACGACATTTAAAGTTTCTAGACCTAGTCATGACAAACCACAATCGCTTCCTCTTATCCAGAGAGTGTCAAGTTATAAAACGTCTCCGCACATAATCTACTATCTATATAGTATGATGGCAAATACATTAATGGCAAAACTGACTTCAGAAATGTATTTCTCGTCAAATTCTAGCCCAAAATGATACATTTTGCTACCTCTTACCATTTAAAAAATTCATTATGGCGGATTTCAAGATGATGGTCACGAAGAACATACCTTCCAACAAGTAGCACCTTCCTCCAAGTATCTCTTACTATTTGATTTCCATTTCTTTGAGCAATATAAAAGTATACATGTATTTCCACACTTTTTGATCATTCTCCACATACAAGAATCTGACTTTTATATCATCGATATCTCGCAAATAAATTGCGCTCGAGTTGCCAAAATTTGCATGCGCATATACTTTGACGTTCTAATCATGACGGAAGAGGAATAATAATTCTTTTCTGTCCCATCAATATGTTTGCTTGTCGGAAAAAAACTGGAAAGTGTCTGTCTGACGTGAGTGGTGATTTATATTTCTTACGAATCCAGGTTTTGATATTTCTTGATTAATTATCAGTCTCGCACGGAAGTGTTAAGCAACAGGAAGACTTGAAATAGCAATTTCATCCGCAAGATGTCCTATGTCAACTGGAGTTTTGTCCAAACAAACCGTTCCGTTAATGGTCGACTGCATGTACGCAGCTGGTGTGTTCGTGAATACATATCAATCTCTCTTGTGTGAAAGCACAGAGTAAAATACGTATACGTATTTTACTCTGTGGTGAAAGTTAACAGATTCTTCACTAAACCTGACTTGGTAAAACCCTTGCTATTTTTGAGATCATTGTAGCGACACGCTATTCGAGTACTCTTCAGCAAACCATTTGTTAACTTCCAGGATACCGCGAAGTTCGGTTCCGTCGCGATTACCAACAAATTGCTTGCCAAAAGCTGGTTTGGCAAATACTATTTTTGAAGTCAAGATAGTGAGGTTCTTGCCGGGTATTCTTCAGGAAGGCATTTGTTCATTTGTGCCGACCGCACGAGAAGGTATATCTATGTAAATAATTTTACAATATCGAAAAAAAAATGTAGTCATAGATTCAGTGATAATAATAGGGTATTGTTAATAAAATATAGCTTTTGTTGTACTTCGTTGCATGTTAAGCACATTGACACTTGAAGACTGTTAGCTTTGTTAAGTGTACAGTACAACAATGCAATTTGCTTTAACTGAAAATTCTTGATTTTTATAGTGTCAGTATGTTAAATGTCGAAAATCAGAATCGTCTTTTATATTAGCTAAGTACACTACTCGCCATTAAAAATGTGACACGAAGAAGGAGAGAAGATAGCAACCTCAGTTTTTTTTAGATAGATGCCGTAGGGTACAAGTAACAAATTATTAAACTTACCGCTCTGTGCGATGCGTGACAACGCGGTGACCGCGGAACAGCACTGCTGAAGGGACCTACCATGAGCGTTCAGAACGGCTCCAACACGGTGAGGCATAGAGGGGATGAGCCCAACGATATCCTTATGGGCTATGGCAAGATATGCGTCTTCGACACGATGCCACAGCTGCCAGTAGCTGGGAGAGGCCGATGGCGTGAGAGACGCTGTGCAATCAGCATGGACAAGACGTGTTCAATTGGCGAGAGATCAGATGAACGCGCCGGTCTAGGAAGGAGGGGAACGTTGTGCCCAGCCAGGAAGGCTAGGATATCACGTGCCACGTGCGGACATGCACTAAAGGAACCATAACCGGGTCCACGCATTGTCGATGTACCGTTGGCTGGTCAATGCGTAGGAGACACAAGCGGGTACGGCCACACCAGACCGACGTTACGATGCAAAACGCAACCCTCACCCAGTGCCAGGGTACGGATGCGACCATCATGATGCTGCAGACAGAAGCGGGATTCGTATGAAAAGAGGATGTCCTGCCATTCGAAACTCCATGCGCGACGTTCTCCACACCATTGCAGTCGTTCATACTTATGCTGTGGCATCAAAGGAAGCCGTAACAGTGGGCAACGTGCAAATATGCCTCGCTTTGCCAGAGGCGGTAGAACTGTTCATAAGGACACTGGGCGCTGTGCAACATCCGCCAGTGCTTGCACCAGTGTTCAGGATGTGGTCATTCGATTCGCCAGAGTTATACCCAAAAGCCGTCTATCCTCGTGGCCAGTGGTATGGTGCGGTCATTAAAATGCGGCATGTCCTTGCGTAGGTCCTTCGTGGAGCCATCGAGTCCATATGCGCTGCTCTGTGGACGCAGTCCGTCCAATATGGGCACCAATGTCGCGGAAGAATAAACCGAACGCGCGATTTGCCACAATTCTTCCGTGATCAAAAGTAGAACCCTTGTGGCAGGACTGCCGCATTCGACGACGAGGCATCTTTCGATCACATACACACACACATCCAATTCACACTAACAGTCGTCTGCCAATGCACTGCGGCTCTGTGACCGGCCTTCGATTGCTGTTCCTAGATGACATACCCTCCGTCTCTGATGCGTCACGGAGCTGTCGTGCTAATCTATTGTTTATCTTTCCATGCTCTACATATTCTGCATTAATCAGATGTCTCCTTTTCGTTGGTGCATTTTAATGGCGAACAGTATATGTATCATCTTTTATGTAGACAGTGCTCGGAAGAATATACTATGGCCTAAAGTGTAATAGACAAAAAAATTTGCACTTAAGGAGTGCTACTCAGAGGATATTTCGCCAATTAAGCATTACATCGTGAAATAAATTTTCTGCTGTGACGACATTTCCTACATTTATAAGCTTTGATCAAATACGTTCCTTTGGTACTATCACAGATAAACCTTTGGTACCACAGGTACTACCACAGAATAGTTTATCTGTGGTACTACTTCATGTTTTAAGTTACAGTAAACAAAATATAATGTAACATTGACATGAGAACTGAACATGATGACATAGTTGTGAACGCAATTGTAGCCGTAAATTTTGATTATAGTGAAGAACAACTGCTGCCAAAATGTTGTGTATCTCTTAGAATGTATGCAGTGTAGTTAAGAGAAAATTGCAACAAATGCAATTAAATTAGGAAAAGCTATAGGCCTGAGAGTTGACAAAGTGAGGTTGAGGAACAGTTGAAGCTGTAACTACAGGATTGAAGGAGTGTGAGGAGAAAGTATAGCCCTGGAAGGAGTGAGAGGTTGTTGCAACTATTAAATTGAAATTGATTGAGAATGAGGATAAAGTGTCTCTCCCGTACTTTAGACTGCCCGGAAATAAACGCCCGTTTCCGTACCTCACACTATTCCTGATTTTTAAGATATAGTAAACTTACTTGCTTTGTTTAAAATAGTATTCGCGTGCAGAGACACATCTCTGCTCAAACGATTCATAAGGTTCTTAATCCCGTCCCTGAAGAAACGTCGTTCCCGTGAGATGATCAATTCCTAAAAGACGCTTTCTGCACTATCTCTGTTTCTGAGCATCTCATCTTTCAGCAAGTGACGTAGATGTATAGATGCCTGTAGGAGTACTTTATATCTCAGGACACTCAACTTCTGTTTCTTAATTTTTACTACTTGGGGTTTAGCTTTGTCTGCTAAGTGCAGAGGGCAAATGTGGCAGGTTTTTAGTATTTGTCGTACAGGTTGAAAGCCTCACAACCTCGCCAAGGTCTCTACCATCAACGACAGTCGCTTTTTACACAACTACCGGTGCATTTGTCAATTTCTGCATAGTATGTGATAGTGTTAATGGATTCACCGAGAGGAAAGAACATGCAATGTACAACACAGTCCACCACACTAACAACATCTTTTGTGACGTTAAGTTTGTTTTGTAAGATGTTTGGAGGTTTCGGTGTAATGTCCAACTGCTGCTCACTTTGCTTGCGATTATCGTACTTCTCATCACACATCGCATCATATGGTTGAGTAGGGTTTAATTTGTGGTGACAAACCAACAGGTTATTGCAGATGTCCAGCCGCTGGCTGCTGTTTGTGATGCTCCGTCGGTTCATGCGGCACCCAGATCACTTTCCATGTTGCCTGTAAGTTTTTTCTACACATGCCTTTAAAGGCTGGGTCGGGAACCAGTCGATGTCGGAGGTGTATGTGGTAGATCGCGAAGCACTTAAAAGGAAAAGAAAAAGTTTTTTTTTTATTTGAATACGAGAATGCAATTACTCTTCCTTGAACACGTACTGTCAGTGAGAAGAAATAAAAATAATTTTGACTAGCAATCACCGAGACGATAAGTTTAGGCGTCTGGTAACATTGATTGTGGCTATTATGAGTCGAACGTCGTAGGTCGCGATGGCGGTGGGAAGTTATCGGTTCTTGTTGTTTTTATTGTGGAGAAACAATGGTGTTTTCTTGCAGATATTGTTGTCTGCTGCACGTTGAAATTTGTAGGCGCAGAGAAGTAGAACATTCATGACTGAAGCCATTATGCTTCATTTGTCGAACAGTGGGAACAGTTTTCGCTTTTGTGTTTACCCGCTTTATTTTGTTCTCTAAATTATCTATTCGAGTGTGGTGCAGCAGTGAGTTCAAACAAAAAGTAACAGACTTGCACGACTCTGAATGGGTACACGATTATTTCTTTATTGAGGTGAAAGAAAAATGCGTTTGTTTGTTATGCAATACTAGTGTTGCTCTAGCTAAGAAAGGTAATATTGAAAAGCATTTCAAAACAGTTTATAAATAAAATAAATGTTGACTTTCCACTTAATACTGCTTTAGAAAGGAAAAGTTTGTTAGTTGGACAGCAATCTGTGTTTAATAAAATTTTTAAAGTAAAGCAGCTACCATTGCCTCTTATAGAATATCACACATTATTGCCAAAAGAAAAAAAAATTGAAGACGGTGAACTAGTAAAAGAAGCCTTTCTACAAGCTGCAAATTCTCTATTTGACAATTTTCAAAATAAACCCGGAAATAATATCTGCAATACACTCACTTCAGTTTTCTGCCAGAACAGTACAAAAAAGAAAGGAACACATATCTGCTGATGCCATTTCACAAGTGAAACAAGACTTGGATTCCTGTTGTAATTCTTCTCTTCAGCTTGACCTCAGTGGTTCATCACAATTGGCAATACTTGTTCGAATAGTGTTCAGTGATTTTACTGTTAAAGAGCTTTTGAAAAAGCATTCTCCTGAAAAGGCCGAACTAGAGGTGAAGATTTGTGCTTAGTCGTAAAAGACTATATTATTTCTAAAGCAGTTCACAAACTGGTTAGTATAACAACAGACGAAGCCCCTGCTTTTACTGGAGTAAATAATGGATTCATTGCACTGCGTCGCAACGATGATAGCTTTCCGGATTTTCTTCCTTACCATTATAGTCAACCAAGTGCGAGCCCATGCTCTTCAAATACTTCTTTTCAAAATACTCATAGAAGAGCTGAAACTTCAACATGGAGAACTGCTTCTTCATACAGAAATACATTGGTTCAGCAAATGACGAGTTCTTCGTCGCTTCAATGAACTGCTGCCTACTATAATTTTGTTCTTAAGAGAACATAGTGATTATGATTATTTAGCTGAATTGGCACGTGACTTTGGATTTTTGATGGACATGACTGAGAAACTTAATGAGCTGAATTGTCAGCTTCAGGGCAGAGATAAAGATATTTTTGCACATGATTTCAGATATTAAGTAGTTTTCTACAACCTTTGGGAGAGATAGTTAACTCGGGGTGAACTGAAACATTTTACCTTTTTGAACGAACAATTAGAAGAGGAAGTAACTCACAACCGAACATTGTGAACATCCACGTGGCAATAATTTCCAAAATGATTGAAAATTTCCAATCGCAGTTCTCTGACTTCAAAGAAATTGGGCTAGCAGCTCAGTTTGTTTCAAACGCATACATAACAATGTGTTGATAAGATAAAATATACCATGAATTTTATGGGCGGTAACTACAATAAGTTGTCAAGGAACTTAGGAGGCTCATTTCACGAAGACAACACTGTTGCAGAATGATTTACAATTGAAAAGTGTCTATGAAGCAAAAAATAGTGACGACAGGTTTTGGTCTTTCGTAGATAGGGAGTAATATCCCACATAAGCTAATGTGGCACTGAAGTTGAAGTCTTTGTTTGGTTCTACTTATCTATTCGATTCGCTCTCACAAATTATTCGCCAGACATTAGAAAGCTAGTTGAAGACAGTGAAAAACCAAACATCACGCTGAAGATATTTTTTTTTGTTGGTAACCCCTACTTTGTTCTTGGTCCTTCGTTTGGTTAACATTCTGTACTTTCTGTTAGATCAGGTTGTTAAATATGAGGTGCACAGAAAAGATTAAAATGAACAGTTTGTGAGATGAACATTTAGAATTCCAAAACAGACTTGAAATTTACAATATTCAAAATAACTATTTGGAAAACATGGTTATTAAAGATTTCAATTTTGAATAGTGTCATAGTTGTTTCCTTTTTGAAAAGTACTAGAAAGCTTTGATAATAAGAAAAAAAATACTATTAAATAGCACAAAATCTTATAAGTATTAAAATGTTGTGTCTATATGAGTTTGATTTATAAATAGGCCTATGTATGTATGTGGATGTGGGTGTGTGTAGGCGTGTGTGTGTGTGGAAGGGGGGTTAGGCGTGTGTGAACACTATGTCTTACTGAATTATACTTTGGTAGCAGAAAATGGATATGTTTTAACGTAGATCTTTGAAAGTTTCCATTTTCTGAAAGTAGCTCCTATACACTTCTGGGTTGTCGACCACTGCTTTAAAGCGTCGTTATCTACCCTCGAATTACTTGCATCCTCTATTGTCCTCATCTTGAAGACTCTGGTCCCGGGGACGAAAATTTTCAAGCCTGCAACGCACTGTTCGTTCTTAAATTGAGTCCACGCCCTATGTTCTCACCATATTACGTTACGTTCTTGACGCCCCATGTTCCAGTTTGAACTGGTGCAACAAATTTACCCCATACCGCGCTGTTCTAACATGTTGCATCCTATGGCCCCTGCAGTTGCACTTCATATCGGGTGAAAACGACCTTCAACGGATGTTACTCAAGGTTCCATCGGTCCCTTACAATATGAGGCAGTTAGGATTGAATGTTGATATCGTGCATTTCAGCCAGTTATTTCCAAACAACCTGGTATAACCCTTGTAGTGATATAAGTGACGATGAGGTGTAACTACAACCATAAACTGAAACTGAGTGAGAATCAGGAGGAAGCGAAGACTTTAGAATGGATTAAGTAAGGATTGAGAGGCAGTCGTAACAATTAAATTGAAAATAAATGAGAAGGAAGTATAAACTTAGAGTGGATTGAGTCAATTGTGCTGTGGTGGAAACGGAATGAAGAAGGAATTAGGGGCATTCATAACCCTGAGATTAGTTTCAATATAAGTAATAATTGGAACCATTGAGTTTAATTGACTGAGGATGAAGCGGTAGTAGCCCTAGGAGCGGATTAAGTAAGAAAGGGGTTAATTACATCCCTGATAAAGAAATTGAATGCAAATGACGGGAGTGTACACTTTTGAGCTTTGGTAATTGATATCACAACTGAAAGTGACTGAGAATGAGAAGTGGATTAAATGAGGCTTCAAGGATTAGAGCTGGGGCAATTGTATTGAGGATAATAAGTTGAATAATAATGAAAAAGTATAGCCCTAAATAAGACTGAATATAAGTGTTGCAAGCATTAAGTTGACATTGAAAAGATACGGTCTTGATAATTCATTGACTGAGGACGAAGAGAAATTGTAGCCATAAGAATGAAATTTAATGGGAATTGGAAACAAATACATTCATGTAAGTCTATTTTTTTGGGTGGAGATAAGGAATCTTATCAACAAAATAAGTAAAATTGACAGAGAATGGGGAACTAAAATAAGCACGACAGTGGATTGAGTGCGACTGAGGAAAATCCAAAATCATGAAAATGAAATTAAATGAAAAGCAAACACGGCCGTGATGGCAAATGTAGTCAGTGGTAAGGAACAATTGAAATTGTATAAATGAGATTGAGGAGCATGAAGTCAGCGGGCAGGTTGGAGAGTGTGAGAAACAACTGCAACAGTGAGAATCGGACTACTTGAGCTGGATCGGAAGTAGGTGCCGTAAGAATTAATAGTGACCTGATTTTCTTAAAGAAATTATATAACATGACAATTTTGTGTTGGGGAACACTAAGGTAAACGCACCAGTAATGAACACTTGAAGAGAAAAGTTGTAAAATACGATTTTCCTACTGGCAGTAATCATTTCACCTGCATGGGAAAATTTAATATAGTATGTTCTGATGCAAATGGTTATTATTCGCTCGTCATTGCTTTCATCTGATATCTCTGACATGATGTTAAAGTTAGGTCCGTGGTTGCATCTACTGTTCCATGCATTCTGTTAAGCAAGTGATTAAGGCGAGAGTTTTCATTTTTTATCCAGAAATTATAATAACTATTACTTTTGTTGTTCTGCACTATTATCCATTACGAAATGTCTCGGTTTCGAGTATTTAAATGACCAAAGCAATTATAAATTGGATCTATTATGCAAAGCAGGAGATGTCCATCACTGGTACGGCAAAATAGGGTTTTGTCCAATTATGTACACGCACTATTCATTACTAGGTTGAAATAAAAATCCTTGGTTGATTGAGTTGTCATTAATGTCCTAAGCGAGCTGGTGAGCTTCTAAGGACAAGACTTACAGTTTTGCTATGGAGGGCTCTGAACCACTCCCTTCAACAGCTCTCAGGATAAATTGAACTCATGAACACGCGCGCAGAAAGCGAGCGCGCTAAACTCTTCGCAACTCCTAGGGACAAATCATAATTCTGTTAGTTGTTTTATTTCAACTAGGGAAATATTATTTACTCTTCATGACCATAAGGTTGTCAGAAAATGTTTTGTCCCATTTTTTTCAATGATGAAGGCGGGGATGTTCATTAATGAAATGATTTATTTTAATATTGGACACTATTCATGGCAAGTTAGAATTTGCATTCTTATGGCCACAAGGAATCTATGGCTCAGGCCGGGATAGGGTAGGGGAAAGAAAGCGGGAAAGAGTCGAACAGGTCTAAGTTGAAGGTGCCATTAGGGAATTTTCCTGTTATGACTGACGGGAAAAAATTGTTAAAACCTCTATAAGGATGGTCGATAGTTGTTTTCGAACCCAGAACCTTCGGAATGATCTCTCAGTGGAATTCCATGAAGCAATCAAATAATCGAAGAACAGCATTAAACATATAATCCTGTTTACTACTTATATTCGAAACATCGGCAATGATTATTTAAATTATTTTGAGTTATACCGTATCTCCATTACTGGGTGTCCATTACGGGAACATCCAGGTTTTCCATGTCCATCACTGGTACAACAATGTTAGAAAAAAAAAGTGAATTCCTCTCAAATAGTGAATGTTGATGAAAGTACTGGGTAGAAATCACTAGAAGAAAGCATGGAGAACGTGTAACATTCTCATTTGATCAATACATTTAAACTGTCTTTGAGTTAAAAATTACCACGGTGAAAAGTGTCCTTAAAGTGTCCATTACTGGTGCGTTTACCTTATAGGTTACAAAATATATCTCGTAATTCACCTAGAGGAAAAAATCACAACAAAATGCATGAAAGTATAGCGTATATTTCTACTGAGGAGCAAAATAACATTCTTGTTGAAAGCGTGTGGTATAAATATATACTTCTTGATACCTTCAATTGTCATATAAATCAAAGAAAATCCTTCCAATAATTTCGACGTGGCAAATAACATTATTTGAACTTCAGATTAAACAGCTGTTTCATATTGTAGTACACATTATGTGCAATAAGTTTGTAAGTTTATTCACTTTACAAAGCCCACATCAATTTTGCGATACGTCGTCTTTGAATAAAAATACGTATTGTTAATTTTATCTGGGGCTTTTTCTAAATAATGCTTATAATATTTGCCCCTAAATATTACTGTATATTTTAGTTAAAATTCGAATTACTTACGTTATTTAGAAAGAATAGTTCTAAATAAAATGAAAAATTGAAAACATGTTGGCTTGCGACTTATCTGTACACACACTGACACCTCATAAAGCTCTCCACGACATCTAGAACAATTTTCTCTTCATATCATCGCCACATAAAATAGAACCACAACCATTACCATAAATTTATGCTTATTCACAGCGCTTGTTTGTATCTCATCAGAACATTTGTTAGCATTTCATTTTAGCAACAACTGTTGCAAGGCACAATGTGACTAGGTCAACACACACACACACACACACATATATATATATATATATATATATATA
>JAGDQP010001687.1:787-117131 GCA_022664845.1 Lepisma saccharinum
CACTTTAGTTCAGGTGTTTCCATTATTCTGATAAGCATCTGTACATTATTTACAATTTCCTGAAGATTACTACAATTTCTGAACATGAGCAATTGCTTTAAGAAATTTATTAAGACATTCCTTCTCGTTAAGTTTACTCAAGCATCATTTATAATCGTATCAGTCCTAATTGCAGATTTCTTTTTTTTCTTGCCGTCCAGGTTGAGAGTTGTTCTATCGTACGTGTGGCCAACAAAGTACTTAGATTTGAATTTAATAGAAAACCTGTGGGATTATTTATTTATTTCGACGAACGTGTCACACAGAGACATAGACACTCAAAGAATATTGTAGAACGTGGGTAGAACAGTTTACAACGGGGTGGCTTCAAATATATCTTAACTATTACATCCACACACTTGCAGAGCTATATAATATCGCTTCTGTGATTCCCTCCAATAAAGAACCAGCTAACTATAAGGTACGATTTTGTTCAGAGTTCTAATTTCTTTGTCTAGGTGCGAATTTCTATTTAGAAAACATTATTTAAAAGAATAGAAAGGTGATGATAGTTAATTTATTACTGTGTATATTTTCAATTTTTAGAATATGGAAACATCTTGTAGAGCTTTCGAGAGATAAAGGTTGTTCAATATTGATAACTACACATTATGCAGAAGAAACGCGGCAAGCAAATAAGGTAAGTTTCTATAAATTGATATTTGTAAATAGAAAAATAAAAATGAAAGATTTCAGAGAAAACAAATTTATATAGTATGATGAAATCGTGTCTTGTACCAGTTGTACAGTTGCTGCTTTAAGCTGGGTATGTTTTTCCTTTGAAAGGCAAATGTGGACTTAGGTCGATTGATATAATGTTCTTTGTACACAGAACCAATCTTGAGTAAATATCTTTTTCTTTAAATATTTTTTGACTTCTTATATTTGTATTTTTAAGAATTAAAATATTGAGAAATATGCACCAAATAACTAACTTAAAGTTATATTTGGTTGTTGAAGAAACTGTTATTATTATTATTATCCACTATCTATTTATTACCTTTATGATAATTAAAATGAGCAAGAACTATTTCAATGAAAATTGTCGTATACAGGTTGACCCTGACTTTTTGAAATCCGTTTTCGCCTGGTTTAAAAGCTCAGTAGTTCATGCAGTAGTAAAGTAATTTAAAATATCTTATTGAAGAAATATTTTTGTTTATGTTATATATTCAATGTTAATGAAACTTTTTGTCTCCATGTATCACTGGGAATTAGAAGATAAGTATTTAAAGACTTGTCCCACGTTCTAGCTTGAACTTTGGAAAAAATTATACTAGTTTTTCCTAATACTAAACTTACTTATTTCTTCAATATTATACTTACTTATGGCGTAATCCTTAGTTTCGATGTCATTTACAACGAAGCACTTTTCGACCCCACAACGAAGACCATCTTTGCAACTGAAGACTACGCCTTAAGTGAGTATACGGGTAGTATTAATGTTCAATTTTAGCTCTCTGAGCAGCAAGATTTTTTGTGAAATTAGTCTCATTTTTGGCAAAATTATATGCATTTTACGTAAATTTCGCACCCAGATAGACCTCGGACCAACCCCTCCCCCGGAAACAACTTCTGGGTACGTGCCTGCTGGTGACTCTAAAATTGTTAGATAATTTTCATTTTAAGATTTCACCGTAGCGCCTGAGTGAAAGAAGGTCGCTTTTTGGCATTTTGGCTAAGATCATAGTGTAATGAAAGAAGATAAAAAGAGGTTGATTTCAAATTTGGGTTCAGCGACTTTATTTATCTGCTTTTTATCTGTTAGTTCTAACGTTGACAGATCCTTTCAATTTGATCCTTTCAGGTTTTTCCATGTAAAGAATTCACGGTAGTTTTACTACGTTTTCATCGGATCTGCCCTAATTTTATCCTTATATAAATCTATTTATGCATGTTTTTCTGCTTCTTTGTATTCTTTGCTACTAGTGTCTTCTGTTTAGGTACATTCGCGGGTCACTGCTCCCTCTCTTTTTCACCTTGCTTTCCATCTCTAGTTTTAGCTGAAATCACGTCATTTCACCCCTTAGCTTCTGTTATCACGTAAGGTGAGAACGACCAGACGAAATGCCTTAAAGTTTGCTCGCTATTGTATGTAGAGTACAGTATAGTATATACATTGTACAATCAGCGCCAAAAGTTTGTACCCTGTCGTAAATTCTCCCAATACCTTTAGAATGATTAAACCGAATTACAGGAAACCACACTCAAATAGGATTATCCATTCCAAAACTATTCGTAGAAGAAGTTTTACCGACTGGGTACAAACTTTTGACGCTAACTATACATGTCAACTTTAGAAAAATTGAAGTAATCAAGATTTCTTACTACTACGGAGAAAGAGTTGTGGTCGAAACAGCTAAAACCTTGGAAGGAAAATTAAGTTTTCGTTGCATTTGATTTTCGTATCTTAGGAAGAACCAAATATTAATATGGCGTTCGAACTACGTTTAAGCTTAGATTTAAGATAGAGTACACAGACCAATATATGGGGCTACTTGGCTCTAATGTGGCACTTCCCTACCATTCTAGCTTATTCACGGTAGCTAAATTACAAGATTTAGCAAACAACACTCGATAACAAAAGTTAAGGTTTTACATGCATACAGTTAAAAATCTCCCATACATACCTAATGGTAGTATTGTCTAGGCTTGACATTTCTTCAAACTGGCTTCCATTTACTGCGAGAGAGAAATCAAATAAAATAGAGCCTGCACATGCGAAACCGCTGTCAGTAACAAACACTGAATTTACATTGTCAAATAAAACAAAATAGTAATAAAAAAATAATAAAACTTTTTAAAAACATGCTTTTCTTTAAAAACATAAAACAATTCGTACAAAAAAGTAACAAACAATTTTATTTTCAAGAAAATTACGTTTAATAAAATTCTATTTATGCATGACCAAAACGTAAAGCATGAGGCGCGCCAATTGAAGAATTTATAAAGTTATTGTATATGATGGTGCGCCCCATGCTTTCTTTTTAATCATGCATAAATAGATTTTTTATAATTTTATTGAAAACAGAATTATTTTGTTCTTACTTTTTCGAATTAATTGTTTTATTTATTTAAGAAAAGTAAGTTTTTAAAAAGTTCTTTTTTTATTTTTTGAGTTATTTCGGTGTTCGGATACTTTTCCCTTACCCTACATATTATAAGCTGATGTTTTGTCATTCAACTCCAAAGGCTTACTGCAACTAGTCAAACACAATAGCATTGCAGGCTAGTAATTATTTTAGGATAAAGAAGTAAATAGGAAGAAGAAATTAAAAATATGATTTTAAAATATATAAATATATAGAAATATATGAAAGTAACAATGAATGTTGTATTGTCACCCGACTTACGTCGCTGTGCAACATTTCATCATTGTGTGACATCGGGAAATGAGTTAAATTAAGGTTTCAAGATTTGAGGACACGGTTGAACTATTGTGAGCTAAAGAGAAGCTTGTAGAAAAGAAAATTCAACTCAAACTGCCATATACTGCCATTGTTATGTACGTTATACATGCTATGGACACAAAATGGTATCATTTTTGTGTCTTTTGTAATTTGAAAAAGGCATTTGATTGTGTAGACCAAAAGATTCTATTGAATAAGTTGTATAGATAAGATATTAGCGGCACTTCCTTAGAGTGTTTGGGATCTTATATATCGGACAGAATCAAATCAGAGAATTCTCGCACTTAAATGAAGACTCTACAACTACATCGCTAAGCATAGATCGGTATCCCACCAGCATAAATCCTAGACCAACATAATTTCTTCTTTACATAATTGATATAGCTAACAATATTAGAGAAGCGCAATTGCATGTAAAACAATAACACTTCTCTTATTTGAAAATTATACAAATGCCGTAATAAAATCTGGATCACCCACAATTCAAGATAAGATGAACAATAGTGTGAGATCAGTCGTTAAATAAAAAGGCAGCTTTATTTCCTGACTGTACACTATTCCTTGAAAATAAGATATTGAACAGCTCTTTTGGGTTTTATCTACAGACTTTAAAAATGTTTCTATACTCCAGAAGAAAGTAATGAGAATAATCACGGATACCTAATATTATGCTCTTTGTAGAGCACTATTAAGAAACCTAGATTTGTTTACACTTCCTTAACTACAGATACGAGACAGTCCTTCTGGTCCATTCAAGTTCTTATTTTATTTTCGAGGGAGTAAAAATAACAAAACTTAAGAACTTTCTCGTATTCATAACCCATTATTCGTTGACACACGATCACTTAAAATGTCAAAAAATTGCAAATAATCACCCTTAAGAGGTATAAAATAGAAAACATTCCAGTATTTGGAAATATCAAAGGTAATTCAAGTAGTGAACTTCTTTTCTTACAGGTTGGGTTCTTGAGAGGTGGTGTGATGATGGTAGAGGATGATCCTGACGTACTTATGAGTCGATTCGAACAATCAACTCTTGAAGGAGTTTTTCTGGCTCTTGCTCGTTCCGAAGGTGATATTGAAACGATTTATCAAAAAAGAAAGAGCACTATTTTACAACGTAAAAGACAAAAGAATGTTGCTACTAAATTGCGAATATCGGACAGTTCTACGGAAGAGGTATATTATAGCGTAAATCGTTTCTTGAGAACTTCAGTGTTTTAGTATGTTTTACTTGTCTTAGCACAAAGGTAGTATTTATTAATGATAAAATATCTTTGTTCATTATGGAACAAAATATATTAAAAAATAAGAGAGACATTTAATATTTATTACGGTAACCTGAAATAGTTCCATGAAACTAACAAAAATGATCCATATGTCCAACTCCATATAAATCTCTATTTCTATCTATCTATCTATCGTGATAACATAGAAGCGAATGGTGTTTACATATCGCTCTCTCCAAGAATTCACGTAGTTAAGTGTGTTAACGTCTGTATTGACTAATAACTTAGTAAAATAGTGGTGTGTGAATAATGTAGTTACCATTTAGTGTACTTGTAATTAGTTGTTCGTGAATAACTAATACAATAACTTTATTTTTTGAGTTTTCAATTTTTCCCTCCCTACCGTTCAACCACAGCTATGGAACAAAATACGACCACAATTTATTTCGTGAAACAAACTGATCTTTCACCTCCATCTACTGCCTCAGGCAATACTGGTATTTCATCGGATACTGCAGCCTTACGTCAGTCACTTTCAGCGCCCACCTTCCCCTCCTCCCCAAGTGTTTCAGCCTCGAGTGGCAACAAGAAATTTGCTATCATTTGTGACTCCTTACCCACACTAACGCTCGATGATTATCTGGTCTCTCTTGCTAAGGTCACAGGCCCTCTGAATATCTCATATTTAATATAATATTTATATATATAATATTTATATATATAATATAATATATTTAAACAATATACCGATTATGTAAATGGACTACGTACCCTTTTTAGTGATCAGATGTCGAACGTTGATCTAAATCTTCGGCACAGAATCCAGCGTACTATAAAAGCGATTGATGATGAAAGTTCGGTGTAAACCACTTAGTTCGTTTTCTTCCACATTAGTTGCTGTTAATATAGATTTTTTTGCCTTGTGTTTCTTCACGCTTATCACGTTCTTTTCATAATTATATTTTGGACATAGATGATGTATGTGCGTATGTACTTGTTGTGTTTTATCTTTTCCTTTTTGTTTATCATTCAGTAGTAATGTTGCTGCTTTTCAGTGTCATTGTTCGGGGTTTGTCTTCTCCATTTAAACAAGTGCAATTTTGTCATTATTTGCAGCAATGCCATGCTCAACTTATTTGTATTTAAAAGGCGAACGTACAAATTTCGAACACACTTCGCCTTCCGCAATATGTCTACTTAAACGCTTCGGCTAACAAATTTACAGGTACTGACATCCTGATTCATGATTCATTACTTTCATCCTGGAATGTTGAAGATCATATTATATTAATTCCTGGACGTCTTCAACTGTTGCGAGTTACTGTTAACACTTATCATTTTTTCCTCATCAATGTGTATATATCCCAACCTTATGAAGAAGGATTATATCTAGTACGTACGCTCCAAACATACCTGGACGAGCATCACTTCCATGTTGATATTTTTCTCTGTGGGGATCTTAATTTCACATTAGACCTTTTTGACCGAAATAATTGTTTCGAAACCAAACCATGCTTGGCCAAAAATGTATGCAAATTATATGATAAGTTTGATATTTGGCGACAGTTTCACCCTACTCATTCTCATTTCACTTATTATGGCTCGCAACAAAATTCCCTATGAGTAGGCTTGATCGTATATACTGCAACCAACCAGTAGCGATGTCAGTCATTTTTGTCCGTTTGCTGACCATGAAGCTGTTCAGTGTGATTTGACATTTCACCGTGATTCTTTTCGTTCTCTCTATTGGAAGCTACCTAACGTTCTGCTATAACATTCTGGTCTCTGTGATAGTGTGAAAGAATTAATTAATCATTATCATCTATTATGTGTTAGTACTGATAATGTTCTAGGACTGTCTGAGGTGCTCACCGATGGGAATAGGTCTCACGACTTGAACAGTGAAAGCATCGGTGTGCTCTTCTTGCGCAACGAGAGGCCATTCTTCGTTCTGGTCTGCACACAACAGAAGACGCCGATGTTTATCATGATGTTTGTGATAAGTTAAAACTTTTTACTGCTCAATGTGCTTCTGACTTCTACTTTCAAGAAAAATATACTTTATACAATTACTATAATCGTCCCTCACGAGCATTTTACCGTGAGTTTAAGAAACAACGTGTTTACAATGATATTAATATGCTCCGAATTAATGATGTAGTTGTTACTGATCCTACTGGAATCAGGCATGAAATCCGTCAGTTTTTTTGCCAATACATATATCTCAAAGGATCACATAGTAAAACGCTCCCGAGTTTTGGTCTAACATGCCCCAACTTGCCTCTGATGATGAAAGAACTTGTGTTGTGGATATCACACTGCCGGAATTATCGGAAGCAGTTTCACAACTTCGATCTGGATACGCGTGTCACTTAAATGGCTTGCGCCGTGAGTTTTTCAAAACGTTTTGGTCTACTTTACGTCCTTTTTCATAAAGTTCTCACTTCCATTATTCATAAGGGTGTTTTACCTGTCTCCAAGAGGCGGGTGTTATTGGGTTGCTCCCTAATGCAGGAAATCGTCTCAATATAACCAATTGACGGCCTATCTCTCTTTTAAACGTAGATTATAAACTATTAGACAAGGTTATAGCCAATCGTCTTACTCGACTTCTTCTCGAGATAATATCTGATCAGCAATCCTATGCTGTCCAGGGTCGCTCAATTTTTCATAACCTCCATCTTCTTCGCGATTGTATTGCTTTGGCTAACAAACATAATCTTCCGCTTGCTATAGCTTCCCTCGATCAGAAGAAAACTTTTGATTTTGTTAGCCATTCCTATATTCATCAGAGTTTGTCCTTTTAAGGTTTTGGCCCTGTGTTTCGACGTTATTTTTCTCTCTTATATACTGGTGCTCAAAATTTGGTACGTATTGGTTCTAATCTTACTTCCCCTTTTCCTGTCTGTCGTGGAGTTCGACAGGAAAATTCTGTGTCTGCCCCATTATTTTCTCTCATAATTGATCCGTTCTTAGATTTTCTTTTTCCCGACTTTCCCCGTATGCTTTCCATGTCAATCAAGTGCATATTCTTTCTTCCTCATATACTTATGATGTGAATTTTCTTATTGCAAAGAATGAAGGATTTCCAGCCCTCGTGTCTGCATTTGATGTATACGGTCAAATATCGGGAGCTATTCTCCATGTGGACAAATCTTCTGGTCTCTTCTTTGGTTCTTGGAAATCTCGTTCTGATACCTCTGTGACTTTCCAGTGGGCCAATGACGGCACTAAATTTCTTGGTATTTACTTAGGTCATTTTTCTACTTGGGAAAATCGTAATTGGGACTTACTTTTAACAGAGATTACCAAATTGACTACTCAATGGAATAGATTCTTCCCTCATCTTTCGTATCCTGGCCGCTATATTTTACTTAACAAATTTGTTGATTCGAAGTTATGTTCTAGGTCTACTATCTTACAGCCTCCGCCAACATTTTTGCGATAACCTTCCCATCTTTTTCATACCTTTATTTGGACATGGTAAACATTGGCTACATCCTAAGTATCTTTATTTCCCCTTAGTTGTAGGTGGTCTTGGTCTTACACAATCACTTGCAAAGATATATATTCAGCGTCTGAAGTTCTTGGACCCCTACATTGCTGCCGCATTTGACCCATACAGTTTAACTTGTAGCTGAATTCATGTTTTCAAACATGTAACCTGAATTTCCTCAGGCTTTTTATTTTTGGTGTCCTCATCCTCGCTTACTTCCTGGCCCACTTCTCATTCCTTCTATGACAGTGTTCTGGAGATTTGGAAACTTTTCAATCAAATTGCTGTTAATCAGAAATTTACTTGGCAACAACTACAATCTCCCCCTCTGCATGCTCAATGCCCCTACCTTGCGTCTGCTATTTCTGAAACTAATCAAATGGATTGGCATCATCTTACAATACACACACTCTCTGAATTTCAAGTTTCTCCCAGTGTTTGGAAATCTTTAGAAAACTTTGGCAATTTAGAATTTTGGAAAACTTTTGGCAATTTTTCTTCTTCATCCCTCGAAGTACTTTATCCACTTCTTTCATTACGTCTGAGACTTCTACATAATTTTCTTTTGAATCTTTATTTCCTAGTTCTTCTTCGGAGTAGTACAATTCTCTGTAGAAATTTTCAAATATTTTATAATTTCCTCCTTATTTCGTATTTCGATCAAGTCTGGTCTCTTAACTGCAATTATTTGCTTTTTGCCTATCATGAGCTGCTGTTTGGTTTTCTTCAGGCTCTGGGTTTCCTCGATTGTATTTCTAACACGATTTTTGTTGTATCTTCTTACATTCTCTCTTGTTTTGTTCCTGACAGTTTTATTTAGTTCTATGTACTCGAAAGTTATGTAACTTTCCTCTTCTTTCATTTCGCTTATTTTCGTCATCAAGAGTGGAGTTTCTTCTGATATTTTTTTGATTTATTTATTTTCGTTTTGATGCCTGCTATTTCCTTGGATGTTTCTTATTATCTGTCATTATTTTATTTCTGTTATTGCTGTGTTCTTCATCCTCTAACTCTTCCAAGGCGCTGAATCTGTTGCTTTGTTCTATCTCGAATGTCTGTCTGTGTTTCCCTAGATTTTCTAGATCTAAGACTGGCGGTTTTCCTCTGATAAGCTTCTTTCTCTCAAGTGTGTGTGTGTTTAGACATTAATGTCAAAGAATTTAGAAGTTTAACTTAGTTACTAATGTATTACTTAATAAAGAGTCAACCATACCACATTTTAGGTTGTAAGTTTCAGTCACAGAGGTTTCAGTCAGTAACGATAGGGTTATCTAACTCATCTCCCACGTACTTTTGGTCACTTCTGACTGGCGAATACACGATAACGCTAAATAGGTTTAATACTCTTCTTTTACGCATAGTATTGTATACATGTTTGGCATCTATAATATTGTCATAACCAGAAGCTGTATTCAGGTTCAAGGTTATTATTTATTTCCATTCCGTTTGACAGGTATCGAAGTGACAAGAACACGTACTGCAATCATTGTGTTTAAAAAAAATAGGGAAACCCCAATTCGAGATTGCAGAGGCCTTTGATGTGCCCAAACAAACATTTTCAGATATCTTTGGTCTGGTACCACATTATTTTCCCTAGTTTCAAGGCACAATATATTAGGATGGCCGTTAATTTTCGACTTCCGAATTTTTTCAGTCCCAGATTCTTAATTGATTCCATATGGCACCAAAACACCGAATGGGAAAAAATAGTTCAATTTAAGAATATTAAACCGGCCCGCTCCCGACTTAAATTTTTAATGAATTTACACTCTACAATGTTACAGAAGCCTGTAATACACCTTTGTGATTTGGAAGCGGCTGTAGGTAATAATACCGTATCTTGGACAGGAGTAATCGAGTCAGGGCCACACCTAAAACTGCGGTCATGGCGGTCATCTTGAAGTCTGCTATCTTGGATTCAGATAACATTTTTTGAATAGGAAGGGGCTCATGTGATATGTCATTTTAGATAGCGTTTCACCATAAACACATATCTGTCGTTATTTTCAACTTATCTCGAATAATGAAAGAGTTAGAATATGGGTGCTCGTAATTAATAAGTTTCGTTTTAGTCAATATTTTTGATCTCGTAACTTCCAAAAATGTTGCAATCCCTGTAGATACATTCTGTGCTAAAGTTTAATACTACCAGATTTCAAATTTCAAACCTTTGCGTTATATTGTAGAGTGTAAATGCATTCAAATCTTTGGGTTGAGGGGCGGGCCGGTTTAATATTCTTCAATTGAACTTTGAAGTTTTGGAGAATATTCTTGAAATTTTTTCATGGATAACTTTGGTCCGACATGGAGGCATTTTAGGAATTGGGAGCAGAGAAATTAAAAAAAAAAAGATTTTTTTCTCCATATAATTAACGGCCACCTTACAATATATATTTCAATGATTTGTTCCAAGACAAAATTTTCGTCCAGTCACATTTGGAAGCAAAGAACTGGAAAAACCTGAAAGAAGAAGTCAAGGTAAACAATATGGGTCAAGTAGAGCTTTTTGAAGTAAGAATGTAAGTAATTGGTGAATTCGAGATGGAGAATGTAGGATGTTTTATGCGGGACCTGAAATAGAAGGAAGATGTAGGGTATTCGAAAACGTCTAAAATCATAGCTCTACTTTACTTCAAATTTTAACTTTTGAGACCTATCCTAATATGTTCTAACCATTGTGTTTCTTCGTCCGAGTGATTGTCTTTTCAATGTCAATGAAGCTCGCCTTTTCCCTCATGGAATACAAATTATATTAATAATAGTTTGCTTGTTTTTCAGGCCAATAAATAGGGGAAGCCCCTATTGTTCATTTCGGTAAGAGTTACATCTCAAGCTTTGGGTCTTTGAGTCTGTAGCTTCATAAAATCTACTTTTGTAAGTTTAGTCAATTGTAACTGTTATTTGTTTCAAAATAGGAGATGGTCGGGATCACAGACCTACCCTCAGTAGCACACAAGTTGATTAAACGTTGATAAAACCGTTTAATGTCCACCTTTTCAACGGTTTATTCAACCAAAATACGTTGAACCAACACTACTGGGAATTGATTTGAATTTGAATTTATGACCTTTGGGTAATTATGGCTCAAGGCTTGTTTCCTTGGTATGCAAGTACCCTATTACGAAAATACTTTTATGTGACTGTTATCTCAGCTGAATATCATAATTAACATAATATATGTATAAAAATACATCTAAGTTTCATTATATTCTACATCATGTTCATAATCTAAATCTCTGTTATGTTTCTTTCAGAGAGGGTTAAAAACAAAGCCCACAAAGAAGAAATGTAAGTCTGGTGTGAAGCAAGCAGTAAGCACATACGATATTAATTAAATCTCATTAAATAAGACTATTAGTGTTATGTTGTATTTAATGATTTTCTATATTCTTCAACATATCTCATAAGACAGTATTACGATCAAGCTTGTTGCCAGCACAATTGTGCTTGTCTTGATATCGGGAGGATCCAGGGCTCAATTTTCAGGACCGGTCATCTTGACTATGTTTTTTCTCTAATTTTCCTCTCTTACTTATTTGAGTGCCAGATTAGTACTTTGAAGAGCAAGACAGCTACTTTCCCCGTCAGTATTTGGAAGTTACGTAACATAAGTAATGAGATACTTAGTAGCGTGTTACTTTTTATGTAACTGTCTTAGTAACTGTAACGAGTTACGTTTACCTAGAGTTACGTCATTACTTTAGCGACAGTTATTCAGTAGTCGCTAGCAAACAAATCTATCAAAGAAAAGAAAAACGTTTCTACTTAAGTTCAAGAGAACTGGTGGTAAGATGTCCATTGAAAGCGGTGGTGCATTTCAACCCTTGTATAACTTGTGTGAAAACTTTACACAATGAAGAACATAGTAGTGCCAGGCCACTTTTCTCAGTAGAAATACACCACTGATTGAAAGTCTAGAACTAGAGAACATATAACACATACAAAAATATATAGAGTCATAGAACTATCTCTTAGTATTTTGCACCATTTAGGATACTTTAATCTGTGGCATGTAACAAATACTTCTAATTTTGCTTAGTAAGTAACTTATTGTCATAGATAGTCGTGGTAGTAATAGGAAAAGTAACGTAGATAGTTACTTTCAGGGAGAAGTAACTTACCTGGTAACATGTTAAATTCAAACAACGGGGGTGGGGGAGTAATTTGTAGCAAGGCTCTTTCTTAAGGAACTTTACCCAACACTTCTACAGGTAGGTTAAAGCATATGACTACATGTCCCCCAGTGTACGAATTAATGGGGGAATGAGGAGGAAATCCCCTGTGTGAGTGCGCATCTGGACGCATGTATTATGTTATGAATCATATACAGTATAATATATGATTCATCTTGTTATTTTCCTCTTGTAAAAGTTCCTTAATTCGCACACTGTACGTCCCCTAGTCAGACATTGTGAAAGTCAGATATAAAATTGTAATTTTTTAATTATATTTGTCCGAGTTGATAAATAGCGACCAAGTATACTATTACATACTGTGATTCGTTATTGATCATCCTGTGTGGCCTAGTCGGTAGTGTACTCGCCTTCAGTGCGAGCAGTTCCAGCCCAAAATTTCGGTGTTAAGCCGCATAGTAGGGCAATTGGAATGATACATGAATAAAGAAGTAGCAGATTCCAGTCTTGAAAGTCATATAAACAGCTATTAGAAAGCGTTACGCTAACTCCGTAACCCTTTGTTCAACGTAATAACGCATTCCAAGCGCGGGTTATAGAATAAATCTAAGCTTCAACATAGACGGGCGTAAAATACGGTATTCTGTGTATCTGAGAAATTCTTCCTTATCTCTGCGAATTGTATAAATCGAACAGTGCATTAACATCAAACAAAAATTAAAATTCTACCTTCGTCATTAATACGACTCTAACCTTGATTTCATGTTAGTTGAAAAATGAAATTAACAAATGTTAATTATTTTCGTTGAAGATCTCAGAAAAGAGAAACACTATGGTGATCGCATTTTAATGTTTAATCATACTTCCGTCATACTGGAGAATGGCTCAGGCTGGATTTGTTCAACTTAGTACGTAGATATCAATTTATAAATTCAGTGAAGATTTATGTAAATGGATATGTTTCAGTTTATAAATAATATGTTAAATAACATGTCTCTGGTATATTAGTTAAATTAGTCACAACCTTCTTCACTTTGTAAGATAATGATCAAAATAATTTTGTTAATCCATTTAGAGTCACCAACGCCAACAATAGGAGGAGATTTCAGGTTCCCACAAAACATGGAACTCTGAAATTTATATGAAGTTTTTCCACTTAATAAATGTTTCTTTGGAACTATAAATTTCTCAGCGCAATCAATATATTCATACTCTAACTTAAACGCATGTATCAAAGACAATTGTGTGAAACAAACTAACTTACTCTATTGCTTATGTAACTCGGAAGTCCATCGCCGCAGTAACAAACAGTTCGCCATTGGATTCTATTCTGGGCACCATCAGGTCGCCAGTTTTCATCAACAACGCCTACCTCTCAAAGATCCCATCTAATATTGCCCTGTCAATGATGCCTCGGTATTCACAACGGCCTCTTACCCTCTGGGTTCCCACAGTGAATATAATCTTCGTTTTTCCACAGTCCGATCTATATGTGGTTCCCATCTTGGTCGTCGTTATTTCATTATTCTTCCAACATCTGGAGAATCGTACAGTGTGTGTAGTTCCTCATTATGCACTGCAGTCTCCTTTATTCTCCGTGTCATCTCGATCCATATATTTCTGAAAAAAATTTTCAAACATATTTGTGTTCATGTGCTAAGACCTTACTCCAATTGTCACAGCCAACTAGTAGAATAACCGTTCTGTATATTTTCAATTTCAACTTTCTTTGTAGTAATTGCAAGCTTACAAGCTTGTGAACTGAAGAAAAAACATGCTCGATGCTAAGTGACTTTTCATTTTTTCTGTTACCTCGTTTTTGCTTATTATATATGCTTCCAAGTATTTATACTTGTCTATATCTCTCTATGATCTCATTGTTAATTGTTATATCTATATTTCCTTCACCGTCTGTGCTTCGGTTTTCTATGTCATATATTATTTTCTCTATGTTCGCCTATAGATCTATTTCGTTGCAATCTTCTACTAGCACACAGGTGTTACTTTGCATTGCATCTATACATCTAATAAAATTTACATCATCCACTTAAACGAGCAGCTGGTGAAACAGACTGCAAAAGTTAGAACCAGAAACTCGTAGGCTGTTTCTAATAATAAGAAAGCTTGTTCTATTTTAGTGTCTCCTACAAGTAGTAAGAAAATTGATGTATCTTTATTCCAACGATCATTTTGTAGAAAATTATTAATGTGAGATTTAAGCTAAGCTCTTATCATAAATTTGAAGCTATTAATATACATACAAATAGGAAAGTTTCCTTGTGCGATTATATTTAACTTCATTCGTGATAGTGAGGAGCAAATCTTGTAATTTATTTTAAGCCCAGGCTAACTAGACATCTGAAACTTTGTACCTAGGTATAACTAGTGACTATGACCTAGGTATGTCTATGACTTAGATATGAAGGAAATGCATAGTATTTAGAAATTGTTCGGACTTTTCAAATTTTCATAGTTTTCCGATTTGTAATCCATTTCATAACTACATACAGACATGAAACTTTGTGTATAACCGATGATAATGCATGACTATGTAAAAATTTCCCAAGTTTTCCTATTTTTCCGAATAAAAGCCAAAGTTATTCATTATTAGCACGCTAGATGGACTTGACTGTTGTAACTCTTGCAGCTAAATAATCTGCTTTCGATTAAACTATTTAATACTAACCAAGTCTGGTATTTGCCTGGTGTGATTGAGGAAGAACCCTGGAAAATCCTGTCAGGATGGTCGGCCGCTGGGATCGAACCAAAGAGCTCCCGAATGCTAAGCCAATGCTCTACCACTGAGGTACAGCGGATCGGTTAATATTATTAAGTTCGAGTGTTCATGAGTATTCATGAGGGCACATGAGTGTTCATGAGTGTATGACTAGTACTTACTTACTGACTCTATCTTTACGGAACTCGCAAGTTCATCGCCGTAGTAACAAACGTTCGCCATTGGGATCTATCCTGGGCAAGATCAAGCCAGTTTTCATCACAAAACCTACTTCTCTGAGGTCCCTTCTAATATTGTTCTCCCAACGTCGTCTCGGTCTTCCCAATGGTCTATTTTCATCCGGCTTTCCAACTAAGATGGAATATAATCTTCGTTTTTTCTCCCATCCTAGCTACATGGCCTGCCCACCTTAGTCGTCGTGATTTCATTATTCTTACAACATCGAGTGAGTCGTACAGTCGATGAAGTTCTTCGTTATGCAGTCTCCTCCACTCTCCTGTCATCTCGTCCCGTTTCGGCCCGTATATCTTTTCCAAAACCTTATATTCAAACACTCGTAATTTATGTTCATCTGCCAGGGTCGTACTCTAACTTTCGCAATCCTAAAGTATTACCATTCTGTATATTTTTAATTTCAATTTCCTTGATATTATCGCGAGGTTAAGAGTTTCTGGATAAGAGTTGCCCGATACTGTACGACTTTTTAATTCTTCCGTAACCTCCTTTTTGATTGTTACGTATGCTCCCAAGTATTTAAATTTGTTTACTTTCTCTAATTTCTCATTCTTAATTGTTTTGTACCTGTTTCCGTTATTCCCTGTGTTTCAACTTATCATACATTTTCTTTTCTCTGTATTTACCTGTAGACCTATCTCATCGCACGCTTCTACTAAGACATCGGTGCTAGTTTGTAGTGACTATATCTTCCCCTATTGAATCGAACAGCTGATTCAAATCATTCAACGTTAGTCCTGTGTGTGCTCTTTTATTTTCGCATATTCTAACGCAAAGTTAAACAGTAGTGGTGACAAGGCGTCACCGTGTTTCAATCCGTTGCGAATCCTGAAACTATCCGACATATTATTACTTAATCGTGCTCTGCTTATGGGGTCGCTGAGACACATGTTCACAAGTTGAATAAGATTCTTCGGAATTCCAAATTGTACCATGATACTGTATAACTTTTCCCTTTTAATAGAACCATAAGCTTTCAGCTGAAATCAATGAATTACTGGTGAACAATCCCGTTGTATTCCCATTTTCTCCAAGATTTGTCTCATGGCAAAAATCTGATCCAACGTGGATCTATTTCTTCTAAACCCACATTGGTGATCTCCAATTATTTCATCTACGTATACACTTAGGGGCGTTAGCAGTATATTACTCAATACTTTGTAACATGTTGGGAGTAACGAGATTCCACGGTCATTATTACAGTCCGATTTATCGCCTTTTTTATAAACCGGAACTATTATTGAGGTTTCCCATTCCTTTGGAATCTCCTCCTTTCTCCATATAGCGTTTATCAGTTTATACAGTTTCTTGATTAGTGACGTTCATCCCGCTTTAATTAAGTCCGCTGAAATAGTGTCTATTCCTGGCGATTGAAATATTTTTAATTTCTTTATCGACATTTCTGCCTCGATCTCGCTTGGTTTAGGTATCCACGGTTCTGCAGTATAGATTTCAAATTCCTCTGTTTGTTTTTAATTGTGTACGTTAAAAAGTTTGTCGAAATAACTTTTCCATACATCCACATGCTTTTAAAATCTCCGCGTTCATTTCTAATCATTCCTAACCTCGGCCGGTAACCATTTCTTAACGAGTTTAGCCCTTTGAAGGACTAGTAGAACATAATAATATGAATATGAATATAGTTTACTTTAAGGGTCTCACTGATATAATTCATATAATTTATAAATATCTGCGAAAATATAAAGGTATGAAAGAAAGCTCATTTTTTACGTTTTAGTGAAATTTATTAAAAATGTGTTTTTCTTTGAAAATATTTTTACAGTATCCTTATCTTGAAATAAAAAAAATGTTTAACGTCGGGTAACTCATGTCTCCATTAATCCAGAATGTTCTAATCTTGCGATTAACGTCAAGGAAGTTGAAATTAAAATTATCCGCAACGGTTATACTGCCGATAACACTTTAGGGTTGTGAAACAGTACGACTCTGGTGTGCTTGAAAATAAATTTTTGAGAATGATAATAGGTCTGAAGCGGGACGAGATGACCGGAGAATGAAGTAGACTGCATAATGAAGAACTTCATACACTACATGATTCATCCGATATTATAAGAGTAATGAAATCAGGACGACAGAGATTATATTCGAATATAGATCGGATGGGTAAACAACAAAGGTTATGTTCCATTGTGGTTGGTAAACCAGAGGGAAAGAGGACGTTTGGAAGACCGTGGCGTTGTTGGGATGATAATATTAAAAGGGACATTCGAGAGGTAGATGTTCATATTGGAAATTCGCTTTCATTTTCTAGGATAGAATACAATGGCGAACGTTTGTTACTGCGGCGATAAACTTGCGAGTTCCGTAAGCTATAGAGTTAGTTAGTTAGTTGATATTGTTATCTTGACGAAACCGAATATCTGGTTAACTTCAGTTAGATTATTTACCTGTTATATCTCCATCACTATGCTTTGAAATAATTTACTCTACTGTAAACTCCCGCTCGTTACAAAAAGTCAAATCTTTCTTAAATAATTGTTACTGTTTCTTTCATTGTAGGGTGGATTTAAACGCTGCTGTAAAAAGAGTCATTTAATGGGTTTGGTGTTGAAGAATTCCTATACACATTTTCGAGATATGGGGTAAGTTTCTTTAATACACGTAAAACGTTAATAGAAATATTAATTCCATCAGTGATATGAAGAATAGGAAACTTTCTCACGAAATAAATTATGTTAATATCTTTCCTTATTTACCAGGTATTAACATGACTGTTCCACATAATGTATTCACACAGAGTACAGATATTTTAATTGTGTAGATACATCTATTAAGCATTAGTTTCCTTTAGTTGAGGCTCAGTGTTAACTTTTATTGTAGACTTCATTTTCTAAAATCCATTTTATTGTAGACTTCATTTTGTGTTTCTATCTTGGAAACTCAAATAATTTTAAAACCCTCATGTAACCGTTGTTAACAATAACAACAAAAAATATATCACTCAATCCATGGAACGTATTGGGTTTTACTTAATGCTACAAAGAGTGTTCGAACCTTGGAAATACACGAACTTCAAATATAGAATAACACAAGGCTGATATTTTCGAAGTTTAAAATCTCGAAGATTGTAGCCCTAGTTTTACAACGAGGAAGCTGTATTGTATAGTTTGAATAAAATACAAAATAATAGTCTATAATTTATTTGACTAATTTCGTTTTAGCACTTAGGGGTACTTTACAACAGCAATAAGATGTACTTATTTGGATGGACGTTTTTTGGTTTGGATATCTATATAAAGTTATCCCGATAGTTTTCGAAGCTGACCCAACGTCATCTTCTAGGACGTAGGCGAAGGCACCATTAGTTAGATATGTACAAAAAGTAAAAGAACTCTAGTATTGATACAATATCCATCAACGGTTTACTAGCAAACCATCTGATTAATTTTTATTCAGTCGTTCTTTTCTTTTTTTAGTTTCACCAACGCTAAGGTAATTAATTTTAATCAATCGTGTACAGTGGGGTCACTTAATTTCTAAATATCACACAGGATAAACGAGTTTAGATTGGCCGTATACAGAATAATGAATTGACAATACATAAATTGTGCAAACCGTGACTTTATGTACTGTTAACAATATTGCTAGTTTTCTTCTATGCTAAAGTCAAGAAATTGTGTGAGAAATGGAAACTGAAGTTACGAATCTTGGGCTTAGAGTTGAAAGGATAAGATCATAACATTTTACGAAACACGCACGTTTTTGTAGATATTTTATGTAATTAGAAGAATATTGTTAAAAGTTTGAGAATAGGCGGATTGTGTAACAGAAAGAAGAGTACCTGAGAAGAGCGAACCCTCCTTCCTAATTTCAATTCGGAGTCGGCAATGTTACTAACAGCAGACATGTAGCTACGGGGAGGAATACGGGTAGGGTACCTTTCTCCCCTAAATAGGTATAGCTATACAATAAGAAAGGAAGTACTATTTTTATGATATTCAATTCAGTGTAACAAGGTACAAATGGCATATAATACTCTTCTAATTGAGCGGCTTAAGGGAAAAGTGATGCAAGTGGCATTTAAAAATGTAGAAATGGGTTTATCCTTTATGTGTAAGGCAAACTATATGTGCCGCAAGTTGTTCACATTGTACAAAGACACTTAATATTAGTGTAAAATAGCGATCTCTAAAGCTAGACAGTAACACTATCTCCGTATGTCCTCAATGTATTTTTTTTTTCGTTAAATGAAATTGAACTACTTCTGCTACAAATTCAAGTCTAGAGAGTTCAAACTTTCAGAAACGAAACTTCCATTTCCATTTTCTATATTTAAGTGGTGACTGCGTTGTCACAAAGATGAAATATTCTTCTTTCAACACTTGCACCATTTTAAATGATTTCTTATTATTACATATGACATCAGTATAGTGGGGTAGTTTCTGATATGTTTTTTTTAAACTTATATAGTTGGAAAACAAATTTTGATGATACATTTCAGGTAGTATGTATTTTATTCTTGATACAACTTGAATGTTTAATAAATTCACATGTGCCTTTGTTTATTTTGATAGAAGTTTATAACCATTTCATGTTCTATTCGTACGTTTCTCGTTTTCTTTTTTCTTCACTGTTGAAAGAGCTTCATTGTTATACGTTTGGATGTTTATAACAAGAATCAAGTGATTTCAACAATGAACAATCAAAACAATTTAAAATGGGCACGGATTAAATTCTTGAAATGGTTATGAACTTTCAACTCTGAAAGTTTTTTAACTCTCTGTGTTTGAATTTGTAATAGCAGCGTTGCAATATATTTAAAATAACCTTAGTCTAGGATTTTATTTCTACTAAATTTGTTTTACTGTAAAGCTAAGCTTTTAGAGTTCCTTCCCAAAATGCATAACATTACTTTACGGATTCGGGTGTAAAGAACATTGAACCTTTCTTATCGATAAAGACATTAATTAGTACTTAGAATCTAACACGCAATAATTGAGGAAATCAATACTATTACAGTATAGTATTTTCATTTTATATTTGTGCCATTTCAAAGTATAAACTAGTATAGCCAAATGGTGTAGATTATAACTTCATCTAAGTTAATTTAGAAGCTAAATATAGAACAAATATTTTGTGAATAATACTAATGCGTGTTAAATTTTTATTGTAGCTAAAAGTTTTGTTTATATTTATATCTAAAATATTTATGACGCTTAAACCTGTGAATTACAATTTAAAATTAACGACATTATGAGTATAAGTTACTGAGGATGGAAACTGGACAGAACTTGACCACAGAACATGCAGTTGGAGGACAGTGAAAGATTTCTTTCCAAGGCAACAGGTTGTATAAATGTTTGTTTTACCTTTAAACGTCGTGGTTTGCATTGGTTAAACAAAAACCGTACATTACCTGAATTTATATTAAAACTAACCTTGTGTTTATGAATTGAAATTAATATCAGGTGTTAGCAACTAAACTACTGGCAAATTAAACTTAACTTAAAAAAAACTTACTAAAAGTCATATAAAAGTTTCTGTGTTCTAACAGTACTTTCATCAGGCGAAATACAATTGAGCAAAATTATATAAGCAAGTGCTGGAGATCCCTTTCTCTTGAGTCCAACCAGTTATGGAACAGTTCCAATTAAGCGTTCACATTTTGAGACCTGGCGCCTGAAGTCACAGCTTAGCTCAAATTTAAAAATCACATTTCGCACGAAACTGTGACCCAAATCCATATAAACCTCGTCACGAATCTCGATGCTTTGGCCGATGAGCTTTCTTTTATTTTGTTCCATTTCTAGCGTTGGAAGAAGAAAGAAAGCTTATAAGGAAGTGGAAAGATGCTAGGAGAAAAAAATAAAATAGTGAGTGCATTTTAATGAGAGAAATGTGCTCGTTTTAGGCATCAAAAATCTTGAAAGGGAGCAAGGCGGCTTTTGGCCATCATTTTATGATAAAGGTTAATTTTAATCGGCTCCAAGCTATGATTGGAGGAGAATACTTCTAAAACTGAACGTTAGGATGGAATTGTTTTGAGATTAATTGGAAAGAGAAAGAGATCTAAAGTACTTTTGTAACGTTCGCTTATGTTATGTTCTGCTTACGTAATTTTGGTCAGTGGTATTTCGCCTGATGAAGATATTGTTAGAACACAAAAACTGTTACAACATTATTCTTAGTATTTTAGTAACGTTCAATATAAACCTTGTTAACGTACGTTATTTATGTTTTCTACTCTAAAATACATATTTAATTTATAGGTTTACTGTTTATTTAATAGATCAAAGAAAAGTACTGAAAAATTACATGAAAACCAGCCATTTTATAACATAGAAATCACTTTTTAATAAAGATAAAATTTATAAACGTAAATTTTGCTTGGCACCGACATTACTTCTGAAAGCGAAATTAATATTACCTAGAATACTTCATGTCGATCTACTTTGATTCTAAATCTAATTATAAAGTGGATTAGCCAAAGCAAGTGTTTCAAAATTCTGTGAAAGGTTCGTTTAAAGCTATTTCTGATTCGAATTTAAAACTGATAAGTTTAAAGCACGATAGAAGAGAAAAGGCTCTAATTGTTGGATTTACATTGATAAACGATCAAAGTAATAACTTTACTTGAACAAGGAATATATTATAAACCTAATCATAAATTTTATAAATAATCATTACCTTCCAACTCTAGTACTTTTTCTGTTTAATTTCCATTTATGAGCTATACAGATAATCATAGTCTAAGCCCGTCACTTGCTGGAAGGATAACATCCTTCATTGAGCCTCCGTCCGCGTATAGGAAGGATGACGTAGTAGCTAGGGCCTTAGTCTGTGTACTAAACTGGCATTCGCCTTATGAAACCAGGGAAAACTTTGGAAAATCTCTGTCTGTATGACCAGCAAGAAGTTTACTTTCCGATTCTCGATCCTAAGTTCAAGATTGTAACCACAAGTCATGGGGTCTAGTATGTATTTCGATTCTCCATGAACTAAAGACATTTTTCTCTCTTTCTTTTCTAGATTTTTACTCTTTACAGTAGTTTCACCTATAATTCAAGTGTATCTGTTTTGTATTGCTATTGGGTCTGTACCTAAATACGTAAATTTTGAAGTTGTGAATGAGAATACGGCTGAGGATTGTACAGCAGAGGGAGAACCTTACTCTGCGTGCAGATTTATATATCACCTTGAAAAGCTACATGAGCGAACGGTAAGTATTTTCATAGAGAATGTTGCAACAACTTTAAAGCAGAAAATTTCTAATCTAAAAATGAAAAATTTACGTTGTATATAGGAAAGAACAATTATCCTATTTCTCTACGCTATCCACCTGAACTTAAAAGTCTCAAAGGAATTGTCTGTACTAGAATCTGAGACTGAGAAACTGAAGGAAATCCAGTGTAAAACTCGCTCAGGATAGTTTTCCCGGAATTTTAAGTCCCAAAATCCCGAAAACAACATCAAGATCTTTGTGCCTGAGCTACTGTAGGCACAAATATGCAAATTTTTCGTATGGATTGTTAGACGATGAACACATTTTGAAAAATGATAAAGTATGATAATCTTTCATTGCGAGGATTTTCCCCTCCACATTTCCAAAATTTCAAGGGCAGTGCCTTAAAAACTAGCTCTGTGACTCCCGTCCTGCAATGTTTAGTTGTGCGTCCTTACTCAACGGTTTTATTATTACTTAATCACAAACCCGCATTGCGGGTTTTGGGTTGCATTTTTGCGATGAGTCTTTATTATTATACGAAGAAATAATTAAAATATAGTCCCGCAAAGTGAAATAGTACTAATTTTTAACAATGAACTAGAGTACTAAGAACCGAGTGAGCACTCAAATCAGCCAGACGAGAATTGATATTGCGACTACGGATATCGAAGGTGAAATGATGTAGGACGTCAGTCTCCCATTCCGAGGATGGCTTTTTTAGTGTTTGTACCTTCAAAAACAGAGTGGAGTAGCTCACTCTACTGTGAGCGTATTATACGTGTTCTCAGGCTATCTGGATAAAAATGAAAATTCTTTAATGTGAATGTTTCTGATCAAAATTACGCTCTTTTTAGAAGTCCACTGTTGAAAAAAAATTGAATATGATATTAAAGACTCTTGAATGGGCTGACTGTTGGACTGAGGTTTTGTATTTGAAAATTGTTGACCGGCGTGTAATTTTTAGAACGTTTTTGATTGAACTGGGTACGAAAAATTACACTACTCTCTCAACAGTTAGCTTAAATTGAATTTTTACCTTTCTTTTCATTAGATATATAAAATGAAATTTCGTTTAAACTAGCACTTCCATAACACCGGCTCATCGGGAAATTTTCCGGCGTTCCTTGCGGCCAATATAGCACTGAGTATATATGAATGGTATTCACCTCTACATTCTCATGGACTAAAACTACGGAATCTCGTTACTTCCAACATGTTACAAACTATTAAGTAACATTTTGTTAACATGCCAATTTGTATACGTAGATGAAATAATTGAAGATCACCCATGTCGATTTAGAAGAAATATATGTACGTTGGAACACATGTTTGTCTTGGGACAAATATTGAAGAAGAAATGGGAATACAATGGGACTGTTCACCAGCTATTCATTTATTTTAAGTAAATATATGGTTCTTTCAAAAAGGGAAAAGTTAGACTAACTTGATACGATTTAGAATTCCGAACTTGTTCAACTAGTGAGGATTGTTTCAGTGACCGGATAGGTAAGCAGAGTACGGATAGGTAATAATATGTCAGATAATTTCGAGATTCTCAGTGGATTGAAACTAGATGATGCTTTATCACTACTGCTATTTAATTTTGCGTTAGAACAAGGAATTCTAAAAATAAAAGAGGACAAAAGGGACTATCATTGAATTGCTTGAATCAACTGCTCGTATACACGGATGATGTAAATTTAACAGGGGACAATATAGATGCACTACAAAACAGCACCGATGTCTAAGTAGAAGCGAACGATGAAATATGTCTACAAGTAAACATAGATGAAACATACATGATAACAAGCTGAAACGCAGAGGATGAAGGAAGTAGATACATAACAGTTATGAACGACTACGTAGAGAAAGTAAATAAATTTAAATACTTCGAAGCATATGTAATATGCAAAAACGACGTCACAGAGGGAATGAAAAGTCACATAGTATCGGGCAACGCATGTTTCTATTCAGTTTAGAAACTCATATCCTCGAGACTAATATCAAAGAAGTGGAAATTCAAAATATACAGAACGGTTACTCTACCGGTAATTCTTTACGGATGCGAAAGTTTTAATACGATCCTAGCAGATGAACATAACTTACGTGTGTTTGAAAATAAGGTTTTGAAAAAGGTATACATGCCGAAACGGGATGAATGGAGAATGGAGGATGCTACATAATCAAGAACTTCACGGACTGTACGATTCACTCGATGTTATAAGAATAAAGAAATCAACATGACTAAGATGGGCAGGCCATGTAGCTCGGATCGGGGAGAAACGAAGATTATATTCTAACTTGGTTGGAAAGACGGAAGGAAAGAGGCCGTTCGGAAGACCGATAAGTCGTTGGTATGGCAATATAAGAAGAGATTCTGGAGAGGTAGATATTTGTTGATGAAAATTGGTTTGAAGATGTCCAGGATAGAATACTATGGCTAACGTTTGTTACTGCGGCGATGAACTTGCAAATTCCGTAAGCCATTAAGAATTATTTAGTTAGCTCACCATTAAAAGTACAACGTCAAGAAGGAACGAAGATGGCAGCCTTTAACTCGACAGATAGATACAAGGTGCAAGTAGTAAATGATTAAACTTCGCTCTGTGCTAGACCTGACAACTGGTGACACCGGAACAGAATTGCTGAAGGTCAGAAGCCTGTGCGGGCTACCATGGGCATTCAGAACGGATGCAACACAGTAAGACATAGAGAGAATAAGCTCTTGGTTGTGCTCCTGGGGTATAGCAGGCCATGCGTCGTTGATACGATACCACAGTTCATCAACTGCAGCTTTGGAAAGTCGCTGCCTGAGAGGCGTTGTGCAAACATGGACCAGACGTGTTCAATCACGAGAGATCAGGCGAACGCGCCGGCCAAAACAAAACAAAACAGGGGAACATTGTGTCCAGCTAGAAAGGCTAGTATATCACGTGCTACATGCGGGCGCGCGCTATCTTGCTGGAATGTGTTTGAAAATAAGTTCCCCGGCAAGACCTGCGTTAAGGGGACGAAATCCAATCCAACACATTAGCGATGTATCGTTGGGTGTTCACATGCTCGTCAATGCGCATGACACACGAACGGACACGGAATTCAATGGCACCACACACCATAAAACCCGGTGCCGGACCAACGTGGAGATGCAAAACTCAGGCGTTGCTCAGTCTAGTGCCACGGTATCGCCAGATACGGATGCGGCCATCATAGTGCTGTAGACAGCAGCGGGATTCGTCTGAAAAGAAGATAGCCTGCCTTTCGGCTCTCCATGTGTTACGTTCGCGACACCTATGCTGTTCAGTCAGCGAAAGCCCCAACAATGAGCGCAGTGTAAATGTGCATCGCTCTGTAAGACGACGTAGAACTGGGCGCTGAGAAACATTCGCCGCTACGTGTGCTAGTGTTCGGAATGTGGTTGTTCGATTCGCTAGAGCCATATGCACAAACCATATGTCCTTGCCACCCGTGGTATGGGATCCGGCATGATGTTGAGTAGTGCTTTCCTGCAGCTGTTGAGTCCATATGAGCTGCACTGTGGACGTAGTCCGTTCAATACGGGCACTAATGTCGTGGAAGATGAAATCGCACTGGCGATATACAACAATTCTTCCTTTATCAAAGGTGACAAGGTAAACCTGGTGCCAAGGCAGCCGCAATCGACGATGAGGCATCTTTCGACCATGTACACATACGTCGCACCAACAGTCGTCTACCGCCTGCCTCCGATTACTGTTCCTAGATGGCATACCCGGCGCCTTTGATGAGCCACGGAGCAGTGGTGCTAATCAGTTGTTTATCTTTCCGTGCTTTACATATTTCAGCAAGTTTTGAGTTAATCCGATTTCTCTTTCTTGGTATTGCATTTTTAATGGCGAGTGGTTTATTAAAATCAGAAGTGATCTTTATTAAAAGACTATGCCTTTGGCTTATTCTAGTTTTTGCATAGCAATGATGTTGTCCTGCGTTGTTACGGCTTATACATAAAGGCATAATGTAAAATATGATCTACTTATCTATTAATAGACTATTACCCAGTTTGTTGAAAGATATTAAATTACTTAGCAAATATTTAATTGTGTTTTCAATGCAGTTAGAAGATGATAATAGTCAGTAAAAATACATTAGTCCAAATAAAAGACCAGTATACAATGAAGCCTTTCTAAAATAATAGTAGGCTATTACCGACTCTGATACAAGGTAGTAAACATTTATTAACAACTTCTCAACAAGATACATTTTCAAAAAATAAAATCTACAGATCGGAATGCAAATATGTTAAAACACCGCATTACCCACCAGTCATCAAGAGGTTAGGTAATATCTTCAAAAACAACAGTCTTGTACTGGCGTTATGTGTTTCCAAAACAATTAAGAAAACATACGCACAATGAGGTTATGTGTCCATGAGGTTTCCTATAGTTGCGGAAAAAAAAATATATTTTCATGTCTAAATTAAATCTGCCTATGCGCCGTAGCGAAAATTAAAGGAACGCACAATCGGATAACTCTCTTTCGGGACTCTCAAAAGATTTACAAGAAGAGCAAAACCATATATCTACAACTAAAAGTGATACGCACAGTGTGAAATAAAATTGAAAGAACTTATTCTTATGGCATCCTCACATAGAAAGATTTCTGTTACATCCCAAAACTCCCAATCTCAAAAAATAAACAAAAAATATAATTGACTTGCAAATAGTGAGTAAGATTAAACTTTTATCTCTACTTACCTATATTCATTTCATAATCATTCAGTACTACATTTACAATGCGTTCCATAACTCCTATCCCCTTTCCTTTCCAATTTTAGGATAGAAAGTATCAGAGCTTTTCGCTGAAATTTTGCAAGCACGTGAGATATATGAAAATGTGTGGGTGTGTGTAAAACTTGTGAGAGAGAGGTGTAAAAATTGAACAATGGTAAATGTTTAAATATTTGACAATTTTTTGTCGTTTTTGGTAACGAAACTGGGATGACGATATTTTTCTTATACAAAATCAATGTTAAAATGCTCACAGAGAGGTAAAACTGCTAAGATGGATCAAATATTGATGGAAGCAATTAAATACTAGGTTTTCTGTATTCCAGGACCTAGATGAACCTAGAGGGGACATCCCTCAACCCGACGTAAATACGCCGTTTACCATTTCCTCCGAGATCCATACCAAACAACAGAATCTACTACTCAAATGAAAGCGATTTGAGGGGTGTCCGATCATGTGTCAGTGTGAGGTCACAATTCATGAGTTGTTCCCATCTAGAACCTGGAATACAATTAACCTAGTACTAAATTACTTCCAGCAATATTTGATCCATCTTAACAGTTTTATCTATCTGTGAGCATTTTAAATTTAATTTTCCATAAGAAAAATATATCTTCGCAATTTTCGTTACGAGAAACGACGAAACGTTTGTCACATAATTAGGCATTTAACCTAGTTCAATTTTTACATATCTCCCTTACGTGCCTGGAAATTTCAGCGGTATATCACTATATCACCCCGATAAATTCGTATATAAATGTACGTACGTATATAAATGATAATGCAAAGTGCAAAAACAACACTACTTGTGTGTACAGGGTACTAAAATAGATGCACACATGTACAAATAACACATACAAATTAAAGAATTGCAAGCTTTCGCCAGAAAGTATGATCAAGGAAAAGAAGTAAAAAAAGTTGGATAGAAGCGGTAACATGAAACCCGTAGGCAGCTGTACTGAAAAAAGGAAACAGTGCGTAGTAACATCTAGGAAATATGACATAAAGCTGGGAAGTTACTCAAATATCCGAAGACTATACTGAACAAAGGCAGCGTTGCTTCAAAAAGAGTGAGATAATTAATTAACGAGCAGCCATCAAAGAACTTCCTGAAGGAGATTGGAGTCTTACAAATTGGGAAAACTCACGAAATTTCTTTCACTCAGTCTTCTTACCTTCAATAGTATTATCCAAGCTTTGAGGCACCACTTCTCGAACCAACGTACCACATCATAACTACGTCACCTTAAATTGAAAGAGCTTCTCGCACTTGCTTCATAAATTCTATCATAGATCTTATTATAACTGAAACGATATAAGCCCCTTCCCCAAAACTTCGAGCATTCCAGTATTCAAAAAACTATTTGTACATACACTGCAACGAATTCATACCCTTCAACACCTTTCTTAGCTTCTCTTTTCTACCCTTTTGTCCTGCTATACACGTGAAAGGCCAAACATCTCTAACATTCCGTATCAACAACTAGCATTAATTATCCAACCTACAACTGCCTCATCTTCCTATACCCAAGCATATTGATTATCACCGCTATACTTCTAACGAAACTGGTCGTGCAAATATTCTGGAAATTTTCAAGCTTGAATTTCTGCCACAGTTACGAAGAGATGGAACAGACGTAATGTCTCTAACAGGAAATCCCTGATTTCCATTCCTTCTTCAGTTTCTTTCTCCTCTTCTGCTTTCGTTTTATGTATTTCCTCCCTTCGAGCTCCGCTTATCTTGTTGTTAGTTACTTATTTACTTACTCAATGGCTTACAAAACTCGCAAGTTCATCACCGAAGTAATAAACGTTCTTTATAAGATTCTATTCTGAGTAAGATTAAACCAGTTTTCTGCTGTGTTTTCGTTTACGATTAAAATGAAGTAATATGAATGTTCCCGCTGAGAATATTACTCAGCACTTGGATTAGCAGTCAACAAATAGATACAAACATCGGCCGAGTTTTCAACATAAATTAGGTTTCGTTAGTGAACATGTAAAAAAACGAATTTGTAGTAAACGCTTGATATACTTTGTTAGTAGTATCGCGATCCTTCATCAACGGCACGTCAACACCAGCATTGGGAACTGTTCCTCTTCAAGTTTGTGTATGCAGGAAACAATAACAATTCAACCATCAAGTCGATAATGTTCAACTCAATACGTGATCATAAGATCCAAACAGTAGTAACTTTAAATCATTTTACAATTCCATTCTATCAAACCGGATAATGAACTTCCAGTACATTGGTAAACTCTTATATCACTGACATACTTGTTTATAGATATGCGGATAAAACAAAAGAATAACATTTCGTGCTCACTCAGTGTTGCTAACACAAAAACTATAAAACGTTGATATTCGAAACGTACTCGATTTGCCTTACGACATTCACCCCTCCTTCCACAGAAAAAAAGGACAAGAGAAGGTGGAAGAAAGAATAAAAAGACAATCAATAAAATATATGTTTCTACGTAAAACTTAAAGTTACTTAAAGATCTTATCATCTGGTATCATAATGTGTTGCACGACAAATGTATAAGCCGACCAGAGTATGAATAGACGCGAGGGTGAGGTCGCTAGTGGTTATTTACATGCTGCACCAGAAGTCTTGCCAAGGACATAAACAGTGTTACCAAAGGTGTAGTCGGGAAAGTATACCATAAAACATACTCTTTTAAAACTTTGAAACTTGCTTATGTATGAGATTACTATTGTCTCTCATTATTGAGTCTGACTGCTTCCTTCTAGCAATTGTGGGAGGGGCTGAAATATCATTTAGGGGCTTAACAGCATGTTTTACGCGAAAGGAAATCACTAGGGCGGAAAGCAAAGGTACTTCTTCAAGGTTAAAGGTCGTTGCATGTGGAAGTCACAGTGCAGACTTGTCGACTTGTAACATTTATTGTTATTTATCCTAAGGAATACCCATTCCAAATTTCAAGTTTCTAACCTTTAACAATTTTCGATTTCTAACATTATTTCACTCTTTAAGAGGTTTTCACCCCCTCATCGGGGATGTCGAATCAAAAATTTAGATAGCTATTGGTAATGAATGGAAACAAAGTATTTTCATGTTAAATATCAAATTTCTAACTCCAGTGTTTTCTGAGTTGCACTTCATCCACGTTTAACCCCTTTGGGGTGAAGGGGCAACCTTTTAATGCCATAGTTAATCTCTCTAGGTTTTAAGGAATATTTTCTTTGAATTTCATTTATGGCCTTTAGGCATCTAAGGCTTAGGCCGTAGGAGGAGAAAGGATTCGGGAAGGTGTCGGCCACGACCTACGTTGAAAGTGCCATCCCGGAATTTGTCCGTGCGCCTGAGGAAAACCCTCGAAAATCCTCAGTCAGTATGGTCGTCCGCTGGAGTCGAATCCGTGATCTCCCGAATGCTACACCAACGCTCTACCACTGAGCTACGGTGGCTCGGTACTAAGGAATATATGCACCATAACTTTATTCTAATCCGTCAAGGGGCGTGGAATTGTATAGCGTTCAAACAATCTTTCAGTTGTATCTTCAGCTCGTTTATTTACTTTGTTGTACAATTATGCATCTAACCTTCCAAAATTATATTTTATTAACAACAGTGTGGCTAGATACACAACAACTAAGAACGAGAACATAGGGAAAGTACTCAAGTTTAAATACTTCATCTACCGATGCTGTAAGAATAATGAAATCACAACAACTTGAGTGGGTATGCAATGTAGCTCGGATGGGGGGAAACGAAGATTATATTCCATCTTTTTTGGAAAGCCGGAGGGAAAGAGACCTGTGGGAAGACCGAGATGACGTTGGGAGGACAATATAAGAAGGGATCCTCGTGAAGTATTTGTAATGAAGATGAGGGAAGGCAGTCAACCAGCCTCTTACGAAGATATCATCCCGGCATTCGCCTAGTGTGGCTGAGGACAAACCTAGATAAATATGTCACGATGGCCGGTCTCTGAAGTTGCATTCGCGTACCTCTGCATTCCAGCTCCGAAATCCAGGACGCTACCGCCTGGATCATGAAGCAGGGGTGTAACTACTATGTCGCAAAGGCCCGCAATGCAGGGACCCCTTCACAATAGTCTCTCAATGGACCGAATCGAACTTCGGCCATGGGTATTCTCTTGCGGGGTGGGGACCTAATATGTAGTTACACCTCTGTCATGTAGCCTGGGTAAAAAAGGTAGAAACTAAAAAACTGTCTAAAGAGATGCAAGAGGTGCGGTGAGAGAGTGGCAAGCATTTAAGTTTTTTATTAACAGAGTTTTTATTTAACTTGCCCAAGTCATCTGTCCTCTTCTTCCCATATGTGGATTACAAGGACAATAAATATAGCTTCGCAATAATCAATATAATTGTAACTGTAATGTATTTTTTAATATCTGTGTTCTAAAATTAATACAAAACAACCAGCAACAAAATTTCTTGGATGGCAACACTTCAAGCGAGAGGCGAAGAGTAGTAACACATCTGTGCGTCTTTATTGTTTTGGCATGGTTCATCGGTTGTTCCAAAACTTGCCACGTCTATTCATATTCTGGTCGCCTTATACCAAATTACCATTAACCTAACTACACATGATTAAGTTAAATGGTAGTATTATAACATAAAAACACATACATATGAAATGTTAAAACTACATATGATCAGTTAAATAAATTATCAATAATACTTCTCAAAGTATGATTTGTCATATTCCGTTTAGTTAAGTTCTGTTAGAATTGTTTCAATAAACTTCGATCAAGCACATTAAGTCTTGTTAGTATCCGCTACTTCCAACTGTAAAGTAGATAACGCCATCTCTTGGTTAACGTTCGCAACACCATCTATAGGAACTGGAACCCAATACTTGTATTCTACTAGGATAATCAGTTCATGACACTAAGTTAATTTCGTTGATTAGATAAAAACAACAGTAATGTATTATCTTAAATTACACAGTTCCGAACTTTCAATATAATGACTTAGTAGATCACGTTATGTTAATTCTTGTATTACAACATCATTATAACGTTACAAGTTTTCCAATACATCTAAAGCTTCTTTCAACTGTCCCGACTTCACAAATTTCTCTAAATTTTCTTGTTGTAATTTAGAATTGGGATTGTGCGATAAGCCGTTTGTGTGATAGCTCATGTTGGCCAATCCATCTGCATACATCTAACTTTGGATTAATGAATTTGTGCTCTCCACCTTTGATTTTAGTACTATCGTCCTTATCGGTTACCACAGTACCAACTGCTTCCGACCTTTTCTTGGCCTTCCGATTCAATACTTACTTTTTGTTGTTCTTTTGATGAGAACCAGCTCAATGTCTTCCTTCAGGATATCTTCCATTTGTACCATGTGTGTTTGTTGGAGTTGATCATTTGAAATTTGATAATTTTTGAATTCTAATGAAACATTCTTGAGGATATTGTTATAGAACTCAATTGATTTCTTCCATAATAGTTGTCATCTTTTAATTCATTTTCCTGATTGCTGAGTGCTATTTAACTAATTTGTGAGCTTAAGGCATTAAATAAGTTAGGTAGTGATAATTTTGTTTTAGATGCCGATGTATTTCAATTTTCTGTCAATTCTTGGTTTTCACTGTACATGGTTAAATTCTCAAATGACCAATTAGGGAGAAGTTTGTTTAATCCTTCATTGCCTAATAATGTAAACGGAAGCTCAATCAATGTGATATAAAATAATGAAGTTACCACCTTGTAATTTTTAGTAAGATCTATTTGGATCGAACATAATAACGGTAATTCTGTGTTGTTTACCATTTTTATTGTCTACTTCTGTGGTTATAACTTGTCTAACTCACGGATCTTCATAAGTGTAGGGAAATACAGTAGGTTTTTCTTGCAAGATGGGTTGTGTACATATCTAACAGCTCCGTCCTTAATTTATAGATCCACTACTGGAGTGTTGGATTGATCTTCAGTTGACTTTGTCTCGTCCATGAAGTTACCTAACATCAGAATATCATTTAAGAATCTACCTGATTTGGACTCTGTTGGCTTGTCTATCCAGTCTTCGTATGGTGGGGCAATCTCTAATAATGGAACTGACTCTGTAGCTGGTTTCTTTATCACTTGTTGCTGTTCAACCTGACGTTTGAATCTACAGACCTTCGTTATGTGCCCAATATTTTTAACATTTGTAGCAAGTCAATTTGGATACAAAGCAGTTTTTAGATTAATTCAAGTCAGCATGATGTCCACCACACCTTTAGCAAATTCTATAGACTAATGTTTCCGTTTTGTAATTGTTATTTTTGAAACTATTAGGCTTGTATATTTGGGCAATACTATCGGACTTATCTGGTGCTACGTGCAATCGCGGAAAATAAGAGGCCTCTTTTTCTAACTGTTTCTCCACGGTGATTATATCGACGACCTTTTGTAGATTTTACTTGTTTTTAGCGAACAACCTTCGCCTGATATCTTCGCGACGTATGCCTACCACTAACTTGTCTCTTAACATATCGTCAATGGTTGCTCCAAAATCACATTTTATAGCTTGTTTTCTCAATTGCCTTAAGAACTTTGCTGCTGTCTGAATAGGTGTTTGCCTTAACATATGAAACTTGTAGCTTTCTACTATTATGTATCGTTTGGTGGCGAAAAGTTGCCTTAATTTTTCTTGTATGTCTTCTATTGACTGATCCTGTACTTTCTGGAGTACATAAATCCTTCAAAATAGCGAACAATTCGTGCCCTATATTTGCCAGAAATAGTGGGACTTTTTCCTGCTTAGTATTTTATGCTTCACAATAACTTTCGAACTGATCTAGATATATCCATATAGTTTGGTTCATATCTGTTGAGTGATATATTATTCAACACCTTGCTAAACTGATCACTACTGCTCACAAACTCACTGCACTTCACAAAATTAAATCTTCTAAACTTCGCCAAATTATATGCTGTGTTTTCTTTTATGATTAAAATGAAGTAATAGGAATGTTTCCACTGAGAGTATAACTCAACACTTGGATTAGCAGTCCAAAAAGAGATACAAGCATCGGCCGAGTTTTCAATATAGCTTAGGTTTCATTAGTTGATTATTCAACATATAATAAAACGAATTTGTAGTAAATGTTTGATATACTTTATTAGTAGTATCGCTATCCTTCATCAACAGTACGTCAATACACAACATTGGGAACTGTTTCTCTTCAATTTTGAGTATGCAGGAACGTTAAACAATAACAATTCAAACATAAAATCGACAACGCTGAACTCAATATGTGATCATAAGATCCTAACAGTGGTAGATTTAAATCGTTTTACAATTCCATTTTATAGACCCGGATAATACACCTCTAGTACATTGGTAAACTCTTGTATCACTAACTTGTTTATAGAAACTGCGGATAAAACAAAAGAATAACATTTCATGCTCACGCAGTGTTGCTAACACACAAACTGATTGATATTCGAAAAGTACTCGATTTGCCTTACAGCATTCTCGAAGATCCCTTGTAATATTTTACCTTCCAAGGTCGTCTCGGTCTTCCTAACCGACAACTCTACACCGCTAAAGCATCTCAATAAATAGTAACAGATGGTTCACGGTTTGTTAGTCACGTTGTTTAATTAATTAATTTATTGTATTTTTAACATTTTTTAAATGTCTCACATTCACTTATTCTCTTCTCGTTAAGGTATTACTTTTACTAATGTTCTGATTTTATACGCTTTTCCAGTGTCTAATCCTTCCATCTTCTTCAGAGTCTACGCTATGACTCCCGGTACTTATCTAATTTCTTCATACCGTCACTGTTCAGTGCTTTTTCCAAAGACTTTAGTAACTCTCCCTCTTCATAACCTGGCCACTGTTATTTATCGTCTAGCAGTCATTGCCATTTCCTCTCACTATTTTATTAATACACTACTTTTTGTCATCATCGCTTAGAGGTGACAGCTTGCTACGGTTTCATTTGTGTGTGTTCTTGTTTTATCATTTATTTTCATTATTCTAGGAAGTTGCGTCATCTTATGACTCGGCCATAGACAGAATAAACGAAGGTGAAGCAATTGGATTGTTAACGTTGGGACCTCAGTTCACTTCTGCATCTTTGCAGTTGGCTCAAGCTGTTGGCCAGGAAATAATGGAGTATATGGCACCTAGACAAATTAAAGTAACGCTGGATGAATCAGGTTTTTTTATCGTTCTTTCTATATTAAATCATTACTAATAATAGTAGTAAGTACTGTTACCTAAGCCTTTGTTGTATTAGAAATAACATGGTAGAAGTATACACTTGAAATATGAAATAATATAAAGGGAGCCAATATTATTGTCATTTATTTGTAATAAATAGAACCTCTCTGGAATCAGGTAGATCAATAGGGTGAACTCTTGGTTCATATTGATTGGAAGCATCCAATTAAAACAGCATAGTAGACGTTCTACCCAGCACATATCGTTCGTTTTTACTGATAACATTTCAGTGCCTGTTCTTGGTTCTGTTTGGATGAATTTCGAAAATATACGCATCAATGAGAGATGTCCTGTCAATTTCATCCTCTATTTGTTTTTTCTTGAGAAGTATCCTCTCTGAAATTAGATACAGAATCAAGTATCAAAGCAAGTTGAAACAAGAAATAATTAAAATTCTGTACAGTATTTTATTTTTCACACACTGAGTTTTTCACACACCAATATACAGGTAGATCTCGGTATACGCGATAGACACGTACTACGAAATTGCCGTATATACAGAATTCGCATAAAACGGGAGACATTTTATATGAACAATATAGTGTTGTGTTGTAACTCAATCACAAATTAAGTTCAAAATAATTGTGTTATATAGTATTCAGATCACAAACAACCAATCATACCTTCCTGAAACTTAATCAAGTGGTATATGCTCTTGGTTATGGTGATCAATCAGTGACTTACCATTCCCATTGCTTCCTTTCCCTGTGAGCGAAATTTTAGTTACACTTTAGTTGGTTGAAGATGAAACAAATTCTCCGATAGACTTCTGATAGTTACGAATAGTGGATTCACTAAGTCAACAATACGTTCATCTTTCTCACAGAGTCAAGAAAGTCTCCCTGTGCCTCTAACGAATACGATCTACGTACACTCTTCTTCCCCTCAATACACACACTTTCTTTCCTCTTGCCTGGAACTTTAAATACTATATATATAGCGTATAGAGTTTACATACTGTATAGAGTACAATACATATGCGTATCAAGATTCTCTTTCAAGTAGTTTTATACCTCTACGAACCTGCTATTAGCACTCGCGTCTTTAGCAAAAACATCGAAATATGTGCATTTAGGTGTGCAAATACATTATTGATTCTATATCTCCGCGACCTACTTACTGTATATATATATATATATATACGAGGGTCATTGTGATTGAAGTAGCAACATATCTGGGAAATTAAATGTGTTACTCACGTGAACATGGTTACATTCCCTCGATGTAGTTCCCATCTGCCCGGTGAACACGTTTCCTGGTATCTGGCAGAAGTTGGATATCGTTAAGAGCTCCCGTTTGTGAGTGGGTTTTTAAGAGAGCGTTCTAAGCCACGAAGAGTGCTGGGAATATCACGGAAACTTTTTTTATCCCCGAAGTGGTTCTTTCATTTTGAAATACAAATCAAAATCGCAGGAGCTCATATCTTGGGAATATGGTGGGTGCTCCAGTACCTCCCAACCACATCTGGCGTTGTCATGAAACAGAACTGATCCAGACTGTAGGAGATGTAGTCGTTTGCGTAGCAATACTGACCGCAAATGGTGAGTCAGGTACGAGCTATAGTACGCAGCATTTATGGTAACCCCTGGTGGCACTTGATGTGAGAGAATAATGCTTTCGTGGTTGTAGAACATTATCAATTTATCGTCATGGCCTTTTGCGTTTGCCTTTCTCGGTCGTAGGAACGTCGGGTTTCGCCATTCACTTGACTGGGGTTTCAATTTTGCACGTAAAAAGTGACTCTAAATACGGTTCTGCTACCGTATTTTGTCATTAGGAACTCGAGGTTATTGGATGATTCCTTTTAGCAAGGGTATTATTTTGTTCGTAATTGACTCAAAAATCAATAATGTCCTTACACCTAAAATATTAATCCGATAACCTGTTCCGATCGAGGAACCACTGGGGTCAAACCTTCCTTTGTATCAAATTAATCTTAAAACTCGTGTAATACGAAATATATAATTTATATTAGTTACGGTGTTTTTAGGATGCACACTTCTATTTGGGTGAAGTGTTAATTATTCTTAAATTTATTTTTATATCAAATTATTGAAGTTATTACTTTTTCTTGAAACTCAACAGAAATGTTGTTTCTAAAGGAAATCTAATGTATATTTGAAACTACAAGGGGCATTAAGTTGAACTTAGTGAAAGCGCACAATTAGGCTAGAAAAGTCTATTTAAAAATGTTAGCCAAGGGTTGTAAAACTATGAGAACGTCCCCCATTAATAATTTTAAGCCTGCTGTCACAAATCCATCTTCCATGGCATTTATCTCATAAACGAATAAATTATTTTCTAACAGAATGTTCCAAAAGAGTAAAACAAAGCGTTCAAAGTAAATATTTATTATCTCCCAGTCTTTGAACTTGTAATACCAATACAAACTTTCAACTTCGAAAACAAACCAATACTAGCAGACGGTGATTCGTCGGCTGTGGGCACTTGTAATGTTAACCAATTAAATTGTTTTTATTTTTTTTATTTTTGCGGTAAATTTTGGATTAATTTATTTTCTTTATTTCTGTAAATATTGGACTTCTTCAGAAATATTTTATAGGGAAATTTATATTAAAGTTTTTAATTGATTTCTGGAATAAAAACTTAAATTCATGCTTCAGTAGAATTTCCAATTTCTTAAGGAAGTGACGCTTGATCAGAATTCATGTTCAAGAGTATATGCATTTTTTTTCGCAAGCGTCCACTCACGTAAGCTCAATCATTATAAAAACATGATATTTCAAATCAGTAGCATAAATTTACTTGGACTTGGAGAGCTCAATCTGAAGTTAAGCTCTCTCCCGTTCTGTTGTAGAAAATCTGCTACATGGTTTACCTGTAAATTTACATGAAATACCTTTGTTTCAATTTATGTTTTACTAAAGTTGACACAAAATTATTACATAGTTGTGTCTGAATATTTCTTTAACATATTTATACATAGAACGATTTAGGATTTTTATAGTTGCTAAATACATCGTTATTATTCTTATTAGATATCTTCCTGACATGTCGAAAGATGTGCTGCCATCTCTTGATGTAGTTTGTTGTACCTTATTTATTTATTTTCCATCAAAGCTTATTTATTTAATTTATAGATATTTATAGCTATTATTGTCTTGGCTCTTGAGTTTGTCAGATTGTTTGAACTTAAAACTGTGCCCAAAATTTCGTAGATGTTTGAAATGAATGTCATGCATTTAATTAACAAATAAAACAAATAAATCACATCAATTCGCCATTGGCATCATCATCACAGGTAATCATTAATTCATAATTAATATTGAGGATGAATAGATATTGCAAATAAATCAGGTATTTAAACAGAATCAAATGTAGCTGTTTTATCACGACTTATAAACTTCTCATGACAGACCATAACATCATCCTTGTACGACATTTTGCCCCCGCGACTAGTGAAGCCCTAGGATTTTCACCCGGATTATCCGCTGTGACTCTAAAGGTCTGTGCACTCAAAGTTGGTTTTAATATTATTTACATTTTTCCATGCTAAAGAGAAAAACGCTGCTGCGGCCTGCGCCTGCTTGGATTGGTGTCTTATCCAGAAATTATCGCTTGGATCTCCAGACTGCCATTTGTGCATGGTGTGATAGGTTGTGAAGTTCGCCCAATTCTTATGCAACAAATCAAACTTTAATGTATGGATATTTGTATACCTACCGGTAGAGAGAGACTATCGTTTCCTTTGATGTTTTTCTAGTTTGTTAACCAGCTATGCTAAGAGCAAGCAAAGTTTTTTTTATCACATTCCGGAGTTAACAATAAACTATTGCATATGTACTTTAAATGTATCCGAGGAATACATACTCATAATATACATTTAATAAACTAAACATTCAAATACCAACATTACCTTGCTTGAAGCTGGTTCAAAATGTATAGAAATCCTTAAATATATTAACTCTGCATAAATATAAGGAGATCAAGTTAAATAAAGAATATTAGAAACTAATTATTGAAATATTGTTTCTTTTCTGTAGATGACTACTTGAATGGGAAATTTTATGCTACAAGGAAGTATATGTCAGAATATTGACCATTATCTAAATTAGGAATATATTTATATTGCATAATATTAGAAAAATATATCATATATGTAATACATGTATACTTGTATATTCATTCAGTATATGTATTGCATTGTAAACTGAAGGACTCGCTTTGTTTCGCCCCAGACCCCGTGGGAGCTGCGCCCCCAACATCAGTAGTTTTGTGGGCTGCGCCCTATTTATCTTAATTAGAATCTCTCTGTGGTACTGCACCGCCATGGTGTTCACCTGCACCCTCCCTAAACTATTAGTGATTGATGTATCTCCATACCAAATTTCACTTCAGTAGCCTTAGTCACTTAGACTGTGTATTCTATACAACAATTGGTTTGCCGGCCATTTTGGATCCAAGATAGCAACTTTTCAAAATGTCGGATTTTTTCTTTATCTACTCTCGGTCACACACCTTCATGCCAAATTTGGTGTTTCTAGCTCCAGTAGTTTGTACTTGGAATTTTGGTGAGTGAGTGAGTGAGTGAGTCAGTCAGTCAGTGACCATGGGACTATATAGTATGTGGTTTCGTTTCGCTTCGCTGAGGGCGCTGCCCCCAGATCTCCGTGGGAGCTGCGCTCTCCACTTGAGGGCTTAGGAGGCTTTGCCTCCTTGATCGTAATCAGACTCTCTCTGGCGGACTGCACTTCCATGGTGTCCCATGAGGGAGGGGACTTTGCCCCATAAGGGAGGTTTGCTCCATTTATTTTCACCTACTCCTGGTTAAACACCTTCATACAAAATTTCGTTTCTGTAGCTGTAATGGTTTTGGAATTGAGTTTTCGGCGGCCATTTCGGATCCAAGTTGACGACTGTTTGAATGTTTTCTTATATTGTCGTGACCTACTTGTGGTGGTACATCTTCATATAAAATTTTATTTCTCTAGCTCAAACGGTGTGGAAAATGATTTTGGGCTAACATTTGTAACCAAAGATGACGACTTTACCAAAATGTAGTAATATTTTCCTAAAATACTCTTGATAATACACCTTTATGTACAATTTCGTATCTCTAACTCAATTGGTGTGAAAAATTGATTTTTTGGTAAGCCATTTTGGATCCAAGATGGCGTATTTAGAAACATTTTGTAATATTTTCCTAACCTAGTTTTAACGTTGTACCTCCATACCAAATTTCACTTCAGAAGCCCCAGCCATTTAGACTGTGTATTTTATACAACAATGTGTTTGGCGGCCATTTTGGATCCAAGATGGCGAATTTTTCAAAATGTCGGATTTTTTCCCGTTACCTATTTTTTTTCATGCACCTTCATACCAAATTTGGTGTTTCTAGCTCCAGTAGTATGGCCTGGGAATTTTGATGAGTGAGTGAATAAGTCAGTCAGTTAGTGACCATAGGGTTACATAGTATATGGACTCGTTTTGCTTCGCTGGGGGCGCTTCCCTCAGACCCCTGTGGAAACTACGCACTCAATTTGGGGGTTTGGGGGGTTCCTCCCCCTTTATCATAACAAGACTCTCTGGGGTACTGTTGTCACTTACTGCCGGTCTGCCGGCAACCCTCCGGGGGTTGGAGGCTGCACCCCTATAGCGGAGGTTTAACCAATTTATTGTAACCTACTCTTGGTCATACACCTTTATACAAAATTGTGTTTATCTAGCTTAAATGGTTTGGAAATTGGATTTTTAGGCGGCCATTTTGGATCCAAGTCGACGACTTTTTTTAACGTTTTCTTATATTGTCGTGACCTACTTGTGCTGATACACCTTCACATAAAATTTCGTTTCTCTATTTCGAACTGTGTGGAAAATGATTTTTGGGCGGCCATTTTGCATCCAAGATGGCAACTTTTCCAAAATATTGTAATATTTTCCTAAACTACTTGTGACGATACACCTTTATGCCAAATTTCGTAACTCTAAATCAAACGGTGTGAAAAATATATTTTTTGGTCCGCCATGTTTGATCCAAGATGGCGTCTTTCCATTTAGAATGTGTATTCTGTACAACAATGGATTTGTCGGTCATTTTGGATCCAAAATGGCGACGTTTTCAACATTTTGTAATATTTTCGTAAATTACTAGTAATGCTGCTGCACGTTCGCTCCAAATGTCATTTCAAAAGTCCCAGCCGTTTAGGCTGTTTATTCTTTACAACAATTGGTTTGGCGTCCATTTGGATCCAACATGGCGCCTTTTTCAAAATGTTAGATTTTTTCCTTTATCTACTCTTGGTCATAATGTTGCACCTTCGCTCCAAATTTCATTTCAGTAGTCCCAGCCGTTTAGGCTGTGTATTCTTTACAACAATTGATTTGGCTACCATTTGGGATCCAAGATGGCGCCTTTTTCAAAATGTTAGATTTTTTCTTTACCTACTCTTGATCATATACCTTCTTATCAAATCTGGTGTTTCTAGCTCCTGTAGCTTGGCATGGGAATTTTGATGATCAGTCAGTGAGGCAGTGACCATGAGTCTATATATTATATGGACTCGCATTGCTTCGCTGGGGGCTCTGCTCCCAGATCCCTCGTGCGGCTGCGCTCCCAACTTGGAGGTTTTGGGGGTCTGCGCCTCCGCTATCGTAACCAGACTCTCTCTCTCTCTCTCTGGCGGACTGCGCCTCCATGGTTCAAATATACCCCATACAGAGGGGGGCTGCGCCCCCATAGAGGAGGCTTGCCCCATTTCTTATAACCTACTCTTGGTTTACATAACCTATACCATCATACCAAATTTCGTTTCTATAGCTTCAGTGGTTTGAAAAATGTGTTTTGGGGCCGATATTTTGGATTAAGATGGCGACTTTTTTTTTAATGTTTTATATATTGTCGTGACCTACTCGTGATAGTACGTGACGGTTATCAGACTTTTCAGATACACCTTCATATAAAATTTCATTTCTCTAGCTCGAAATTTCATTTCTCCAGCCATTTTGAATCCAAGATGTTTTACTATTTTAAAAATGTTTTACTATTTTACTTTTTAAAAGTGTTTTACTATTTTCGTAAACTATTTTTGATAATACACCTTTATGCCAAATTTCGTATCTCTAGCTCAAAAGATGTAGAAAATTGATTTTTCGGTCCGCCATTTTGGATCCAAGATTGTGTCTTTGGATACATTATGTAATATTTTCGTAACCTACTAAAGATAATGCACCTTTAGACCAAATTTCATTTCAGTAGCCCCAGCGGTTTAGGTTTTGTATTCTATACAACAATGGCTCTGGCGGGCATTTTGGATCCAAGATGGCGACTTTTTCAACATATTATAATAATTTTCTAAAGTAATCTTGATCATACACTTTCATACCAAATTATTTATCTCTAGCGCAAACGGTGTAGAAAATGGATTTCAAGATGGCGTCTTTGAATATATCTCGTAATATTTTCGTAACCTACCTTCGCACTAAATTTCATTTTAGTACCCTAACCGTTTAGGTTGTGTCTTCTATACAACAATGACAGAGTGTCTACTGACCTGGAAATCCTTGAAAACCTGGAATTTTATTTTGGACCTGGAAAACCGGGAATATTTTAAAAATTATTTTCAACTTAAATTTTCGCTTTATTAATTCTACTTTCTAAACGTTTAGAAGAAACTTTATTGAAGTATTGAATTTAAAGTGTCAGAATGAGGCATGCAGTAAATAATTTTTGTGAGAAGCTCCTCTGTGATTTTCAGACTTCTTAGTACGGGTGTGACGACACCGAGAGTACCCGAGCTTATTGTATCAGCCATACTTATTTCTGATTTATGCTCTGTTTTTCTTCTCATTTAAACTTTCTTATCTTCCACTCTAATTATGCATGTCTGGTTTTATTTTCTAATTGGGCACATTAGTGCTTATCTACTTTGGGTTTGATGTTAAACTAACTGTAAGTTTTGAAGTTACCTTGACTTCAATATCGTATTTTGTCAAATATTTGAATTCCAATAAAGTCATTTTAAACGCACCAAGGACCCAATTAAAACTATTGTGACTCACTTTAAAGTCTTCATGTCGCCCTCTTAAATAGTTGTTTCAATATGAATTGGATAGTTTTGGAACGGAACTTGGTCAGTCCTCCGGCCGTCGTTGAGATGTAATTTAAGTGCATGTGTAGTTTTTTGTGAGATTAGACATTGTGTTAAATAATTTAAATACTACAACCAGCTAATATAGGTACACGTTTGTTAGGTTACCACCTATGTATCCGAGATTAACCCATTTCGAATTTTAACACGTCTATGCTTACCTGTACATACAATATTTTGATCATTTTTAGCTTTCATCATTCTTATACTCCAACAGGAAGTTGTTGTAAATATGACCTAAATACATTTTTACATATACATGGAGATATTCGACTTCAGTTCTTCCAACATGGCCGCATACGCTCACTTACAAGAATACTTTCGTGTCAAGTAACAGTGACAGGTCAGTAATTTAAAAATAGTGCGTTTTACAATAATACTCAAATCTTTCGGTTAATAAATAACACACATCTTTCCACATGCTTACATATACATATTTATTAAACTTCACACACAATATAATCTCTCTAAAAAAAACTACAGACATACTTAAATTATATCTCGACAATAGCCTAAAGACGGAGCCGGAGCCGTTCCGAATTGCTTTGCCAATTCATACTGAAGCAACTACTTAAGAGGACAACATTAAAACTTTACTTTAAGGTGAGTCATAATAGTTTAGGTTAAATACAATTGAATTTGAATTTGTTTTATTTACTATGTCTAGGCAACTTTGTCTTAGTCGAGTAATTGATAAAATAAACGTATTTTCTTTGTTTGCAAGGAAACAAAATATTACAAATTAATGAAACATGATATAAATGCATTTGTGTAAATAAAGTAACTGGCCTTTCCTCATCAAGGAGAATATGTAACAAAATGTGACCATATGAATTAAAATGTGCTTCGAAGTTGGGTTTTACATACATATGAATTAAACTCTTATTGAATGCATTTTATTTTATTTTTATTGAATATTGAATAATTTCACTAAAGACTATTGGTTAGTTTCAACTAAACATGCAGAAAATTACGAGGGGCGTTCCATATTGATTTAAACTTTATTTTTTTACACTTATAATAACCTTTATGCCTCTTCAGATACATCCACTATCAACATAGTCACCATTAAGAACTACACACTTGCGCCACCGATGTGGCAACTTCTCTATGCCCTCTGCGAACCACTTTGTCGGAGTCTGTTACACCCACGTCCGGACAGCGTCTTGCAGTTCCTGGAAGTAGGCGAAATGATGTCCATGCAGCGGTTGCTTCAATGCCCCTAAGAGGTGGTAATCAGAAGGGGCCAAGTCAGGATAATAAGGTGGGTGTTACAGCACCTGAAACCCAGCTCATTAATGGCAGTCGTGGTTGATCGACTCGTGTGGGGACGAGCGTTGTTGTATTGCAGGAGCACACCTTTCGCCCATTTTCCTGGTCGAATCCTCTGAATTGCACGGCGCAAACTCCGAAGCGTTGTCACGTATGATTCGCTGTTAGTGGTGGTCCTGGGTTCCAGCCAGTCAATGAGTATGATTCCATCCTTGTGCCAGAAGACTGTTGCCATGCGTTTGCCTACGGAGTGCTGTGTACGGAACTTCTTTGGCTTGGGGCTGCCTTGATGCTTCCACTGCATTAATTGGGCTTTGGTCTCTGGCTCATGGAAGTGCAGCCACGTCTCGTTGCCAGTAACGAGTTTTTACATGAAGCCTTCTGGATCCTGGCTGTAGCGTTGCAGAAGATCACTGCTCACGTCCTTGCGCTGTTGTCTTTGTGCAGCATTCAGGGATTTTGGAACCCACCTGTCAGAGACCTTACCCATCTTAAGGTGTTCGTGCAGTATGCGGTACAGAGTGCTTCTGGCATGTCCTGTGGCTGTCTTCAGTACGTGATCCACATGCTGTCCTCAATAAGCCGCTCCACTCTTGAACTGTTCACTGGTGTTGTCACAGTCACTTTTCTTCCAGAACTGGTTTCCTTCGCCGTTGATGTGCGGCCACTTTTCCAGCCGTCCACCCAGTTGTATACGTTTTTGCGTGACGGTGCGCACTCTCCACGTACTGCCACCAATCGCCTGTAAATTTTCGCAGTCTGTACACTCTATTTCCACAGAAACCACGTTGTCCAGAGCTGTCTCGGGACCCCGCTGTCCTTGCTGATCACCTTCCATGTTGTCCGCTCACTTACTTACAGCTGTTGGTGAAATGTGCCACAGGGTACAGGGAATTCACGTCTCTGTATTGTTCTTCCACCTGAAGGCAGACCTAAGTACTACTTCCTTTCAACTTTCAGGACGAGCTCAATGGTGGACCCTGAAAGAAGAAAAAAATAAAGTGTAAATCAATGTGGAACGCCCCTCGTACATTATATTTCGCTAATTTTGGATCAGAACTGATTTTTCGTTGAAATTTTATTAAAAGATATGAATCATACCTTTAGGTTCTACTGTTTGTTTGTTTGTTACTGCACACTTTTCTCAACTGCCTTCTGGTAGAGATATTCTACTTTATTTCCTTGTTTGAATCTCTCGCAAATGTACATGCTCGTTAGTACATAAATATAATTTAATGTTCAATAATGTCTTAAAGAAATAATATGTGCTTGGTATATGCTCCTTTTAATTGTTAAACATTTTTGGTGTGTAAGAAGAAAAGTATTATAAATTAATGACCGGAAAAGGTAGAAAAATAGATCTTGAAAACATGGAAAAAACCTGGGAAAACCTGGAATCTGAAACTTAACAATCAGTGGACACCCTGAATGGGTTTGGCGGCCATTTAGGATCCAAGATGCGACTTTTTCAAAATGTCGGATTTTTCCTTTGCCTACTCATTGTGCTACCAGATCATATTTGGTGTTTCTAGCTCCAGTAGTTTGGCCTGGGAATATTGATGATCAGTGAGTGACCATGGGCTATATAGTATGTGTATAACAAGTCAATTCATACTGGTATTGCATTTCTGATGATAGTATGGTGAAGTCCACTCATGTTACACAAGGATAAGATAAATATCATACCATTTTATTTTTTAAAAAATAAAACCCAGGCAAAATTAAAGACTTTGTGAAACATATATTTACGAGCAACTTACAAATTTATTGACTTCGTATACACATTGCATAAGCTTGGTTTTGAACAACGCCTTTTTCGTCAAATGTGGCACAGGGGACTTCTTTGTTTTGTAAGGAAAGTGTCGCACCATTGTCTTGCAATTAAAATCTGAAAAAGCATAGATATGACCGTTGTCATTGGCTGTTGATGTTCTAACGAAATAGAAAAACATCTCGATGTTGCCATATTTACTTAATATACAGACAGTGTTACACCTTGAAGAAAAAAGCAAGGTGCACAGCAATAAGTGTGAATGAAAAGTATGATAGCGAGAGACTTGATACTGTAAAGAGCCAAATTGGCAACAGCTATGTCATGTGTTTCAGAAACGGCGTGATAAGTGTTTAAAGCCATTTTGGCTAGTATAACGACCCAATAATAGTAACTTTGCCTTAAGCTCAATGTACCGTCCCAATGTGACTCAACGAAACACAGAAATAGCTGATGCCAACAGGATGTAAACCCTGCGTTCCCTTCTCAAGCACGATTTATAACCATTAACCTATGACAAAATAAATATTTTTAGATGTAACGTATCAACGAGAAGATGAAACAACATAATTACTTATATTTCTTTGTGTCTTTACTTTTAGATCAACAGACTGCTCTCTATATTAAAGCTGTTATTCAGAGAGGGTATCAACATTATCAGAAAGACTTCGTTGACTTTTCTCAAAGTGCCGAAATGATGGCAATCAAAGCAGAAAAGCTGGTGCAAGCAGGACAGAGTGCTAGCAATGGACATTTTATTTTGAACTCATCTGACATGGACTTGTTAGTTGTAAGTTACGGGTAGTGTTTTTTTATTTCGTAGATAGTCTTTTCCTCATTATTTAAACAGCAAACTCTAAAGTTTCTGTTAAAGTTTTATCCAGTAGTTTTCTCAAATATTTGCTTTGATTTTAAAAGAATAAGAGAATTGTTTCTTGTAGTCTTGTCGATATCTGTTCGCCTTGTTCGATGACTGGTAATAAAATCAAATATTTAGAATTTAATCTTGTTTAATCCGCCATTCGCAAAACAATGCTAAAATATGTAGGTAATAGGTTGTGATGCATTACAAAAAAAGTAATAGTCTTCCAACAAATCTTAGTTTAAAAGAAAGGTCGAAAACTGTTGAACCAATGGAAATAAACAGAAGTCAGTTTAGTAGCATACATTAATTGCGTTACTATCAAAGACGTGTGATATCGCTTAAATCTCGCGTAATTTCTGTTGATGATATTGCTGTGATTTAATTTTCTTTTTCTGACTAATTCGGCTGACAGATTTGTTTTAAGTTTCTTGTTAACTGAAAGTAGTCAGTAGTTTCTTAATAAAGCGTGAGACACAATGAGCTCACGATTTTGAAATCTTCATGACTCAGTAATCTTACATTAACAGTGATTAGAAATACCTACGAATTATAGTTTACTAAGTTAAATCTTGAAAATAATATCTACGATAAGTCGTCCATTGACAGTGATTTACTGTCATATTCGAGTCATGTCATATATTTCATTGACAGCAGCGCGAATTTTCTAGATGTTTTGCGGTGTTCCTACAGTTCACCCTCTGCCTGAAGGTTTGTTATCTCTTGCAGAAGCTGTAGTTCGAAGTTCGAAATTTCTGAACTCAGTTGTTAATAACATTCCAACTTGAAACCCTTCCATGTCTTAAAAGTTGAAATGTTGCCTGAATATTCGCTATGTTGTTGTCACTTAGTCTCCATTTATGGGGAAAATGTTCTGGGATTAAACTCTCCATGTGCTACTATCCAACGAGCCATGTTTACTAAATTGCATATTTAGACCAATGTTATGCCGTGCCTAGAGGCGACTCATCTCTATTATCGAGCCAGTACTACGGATGGTAGAATCATGTATTCATTCTGCCTCACCCTGTATTACGATTTGTAATTTCAACGTTTGAAAGTTGTTGTTTAGTTCTATTCCACATATATTTTGTCATTAGACTTTGTAAAACCTATTCTGGATTTGAATCCTGTAAGTCTCAGCGACAGTAACAATGAATTATAATTGGATAAGAAAATATGTGAAACAAAGAAAATCAAGTAGCCTACAATAATACAAAAAAGATAATAATAATAAAGGTCATTAAACTATCAGTGAGTGATGATTACAAGAAACTTGTAGAGAACGCAGGGGAAAGTGAAAATCTAATAAGGGGGTAGCTTTATCGCACACTCATTAGAACGGTGATATATATTTATTCATGCATCTAATTTTAATAATATTTTAAATTTCATCACAAAGTATCGACCACTCTAGAAGTAGGAAAATGTTCCGTAGAACAAGGTAATTTTCTTGGTTTTCTCTGCGAGATGGATAAAGTAGAAAGCTATAATTCGCAGTTCAGATTATGCAAACTGTCTGTGTACTTTTCAGATATCACAATTTGTTGAGTACATTCATTGCTACACATATATTTGTAACAATACATTAAATGTAGTACTAATATAACATTTTATAAGAGAAAGGCAAGAAACGTAAATTATAGTGAATAAATGAGTTAATTTTCAACAATAAAGAGTATACTATTTTCCCTTGTGTAATTTCTCAGTATAGAACAACCCTGGATTATTCACAGTTATGTTGAAGAGCGTCCCATTTGACCCCGTTTCCAGTATCCAGCTCCTATTTGAGCCTTCCTGGTCATTTACCAAATTGAAAAATAGTAACATTTTGCAATTTTTATAGATAAACAGTCCTATGTACGTGTAGCATAATCATGCAGAAAATTTAAAAGAACAGTTATACAGAGAAACTACATTTTGTTTTACAAATTTCAACAAACACTGAGCAAAACGGTTTTACTACACGAATTCTAAGTTATAGCGTTTATTACCTATCATGACAGTTACTGATAGACACAGAACCAACACATAGGGCTCGAACTTGCTCAACTATTCCTACCTACGTTGATGCGGATGATGTTAACATTTTCCCTGACTCATCCTCTTCAATCCTCATTTCCTTACCTTCTATATGTTGAGCATTCATGTTTCTTGTTCTATTTTAATACGTCTATATTTCTAATTCATTGTTTAATCTTGTGACCACCTCAAGGCTTAAAATCAGATTGAAATGTTACATTTTCCACGTCACCTAGATTCGGGCAAATCGCCAATTGCATGCTGCCAAATGGGAATATGCTTCACAATTTTGAGGGATATCATTATTTCCCTCTTAGATCTTTAGTTATGGACATTTTAAATTTTACTAAAATAATTGCTAACTTGGCATGCATCTTTCAAGTATACTAATACATTTTCCTGCAATCAGTAACGTACCTTACAATGTCTCAATGTTTGATCATTTTATATTGCAGAAATATATGAAAGTATGTTTTATATATTGAATACTTTGGAATTGTTATGTCATATCTCTTCCAATTAATTAAACGTATCAAGAATATTTATAATATCATTACAAAATAATGTATTTTATTGCTCATGAAAGTTATGTAAAATTCTTTTCGTTTTTGTTTCAGTTTGAAGAGCCAGTTTATGGAGGAGAGAGTATGACATTCACAGACTACATAGCACCTGGAGTAATGTCAAAGTAATTTCCACATATTTTCGTAACATTAAGTTAAAGTTAATATTGTTTAAAATTTATTTAAGGAATTATAATAGGGAGAATGTGAAGATGTTCCGAATTTTTGTTTACAAAAATATGGTTTTTAAATCAGGAGGCGATCCCGCATATTAGATTATGTAGTGGATTAATAAAATTGTAAAGCGTACAATTCAATTACTATCTTAAAGTAGGAGTTAACCTCAATACCTAAGTAGTCTATGAATTGGTTTCGGGAGCCCCGTGAAGGTCAGGTAAATTATACATTTACATTCGCTGCGCGTGTAAGTGTTCGTGAGAAACCAATCAGGCTACTTGAAATTACTGTTGGTGTCACCGGGAGTGATTTTTCTTAGGGGTCATTCCAAGTGACGTCATACAGAGGAGTTTGCTCCACCATTTTGTTATTTTTTATGTGTTTATGAGAGGACATCTTGGTACTGATCTGCAGAAAACAGGTTTTGTTTTAGTATCATCTGCCTCCATCTTTGAAATAGGGGCGTGTTTCGTCACCATGACGTCCAAAAATAACCATGCTCCTGTGTACATTGTATTGCACATAGAAAGTTCGAATTTATACTGCTGTAAAGTAGACATGGACTTTCACAAAATGTATACGATAAATCGGTATCTCATTAGTAAGATTTTTAAAAGCTTAAAACTAGCCATTGGAGTAACAAAGTTTAATAACTTAAAATATCCATAAAATTCAGAGGAAGAGAAACAACTCATTGTCGATTGTACAAGAAGTGTGGTTTGAGATTATTTTGCTTTGGTAAAATTACGCCTGCAAGTCAACAGTCCTTTTTGGTAATATTTTGCTCTAAATTTGGAACATTTAGGAACATTGAGATTTTGGAAGTTTAATATCTGAAAAGGGCAAACTGGAAACAATTTCAAAATTGTTACTTTGGATAATCCTATTGATATTTGAAAATGTCCTAGAATATCCTAAGGAACTTGAAATGGCCTCCTTCAGGCTCAGCCAACCCCAAAAAGTTATGCAAGCGCACCTAGGAGATAACTTTAATATGGTCATTAATACATAAACAAAATTATAGTATTCTGTTATTCTTATTCAAGATTAATTGTAAGGTAACGTTCACATTTATCAACTGCCAATTATTTCTGAATTACCTTGGGTTGTAATCATGTGCTTGTCAATGTGCTGTATTACTGCCAGTGATGAATGGTATAAACACATAATCTCAGTTTCAGAAATTCATCGATTCTTAACATCTTTCTACCACTTTAATTAATAATTGTAACATAGTAGAATGAGGCCAGAAGAGGACATGGCCCAGGGACGACATAAGTGGGCACTATAATTACATAATATTTCAATTATCTACGTTTGTTAGTAACTACATTAACATTATGTGGCTCTCTATACAAAATTCTCGAGGCTGACCCTGAAGGAGGTAGGTAATTTCAAGCTTATTAGGTATTCTGTGCATCGCCAATTTTTATAAAGTTTTGAAAACCTGAACATCATACTGAACAGCAACATTTGATCACATTTGGAAACATGAACACCATTGTGAACCATAAAATAGAACCATAGAATAGTTTTATTAACTAGCAGGAGGATTGTCCAAATCTAAACTTTCATATTGTTTGGAGATGGTCAATATCAAATAACCTTAGATTGGACTTTGCAACAAATCTTTTACATTTAGAGCAAAATATTAACAAGATATACTTTTAACTCAGGCATTTCTATCCATACTTCTTGTAACACAATCGCGAACGTGTGGATTCTCTTCGTTTTTATTTTATGGACTTTTAAAGTTTGCAAAATTGATCACTAAGGACTAGTATTTTTCAAAGTTCTACTAGTAAAAGATTCATATCTCATATGCATACACACATTTCGTGAAAGGCGATCATGTCTACGTTATAGCAGTGGGCACTCGAACTTTTTATTGAGCCTTTTCCCCAGATAATTGCAAATGCTTTTTTTTTGCACATCGTGGTGACGAAACATGACCTTAAATCCAAGATGGCCGCAGCTGAAAAGGAAACAGTCTTGAGCAGGTCACTAGTAAGGTTATTTCTGGTGAATATATAAAATTAACAAAATTGCGAGCAATCACCTGGGATGACCCTGAATGAAAGATGTCACAGGCTCACGAATCAGTTACTGAAATACTATCATAGGGACAGATCATTTGCAATTATGAATTATTATGTCTTTGCAATAAATGTTAATTGAATTGTAATAAAATAAAGTACATACGAATATTGCATGAAAAGTTGTGTGTATATTAATATTTCAGGAGGGGCTTCATAGTTTTCATCAGATTCTTAAAGGGAACCGTGACTCAAGAAAGGTTAAGAACAAGTATCGTAAAGCAATCGAGAATCTATTGTTGTTCATCTACAATTTTGATATAACTGTTTGGCATAATCAAGTTTGTTTACTTTTCTAAAAAGTGATTAAACCATGTCTAAGAATATCAGATCTAAAGTTAGATTTGAGGTTAGAATATAACACATCACTTTAATACAGGACAGAAACTGTATAATATTTTGTTGTTTATTTTGAGATGTACGGGGATAGGCAAGTAATCACAGTAACAATTGAATCATGTCAAAATGTGCTGTGTTACCACACAGTAGAAAAATATATTTGAAACATTGAAATACATAATTTAATAATAAATTCTAATTCTATTAAGCAAACATTGTTAAAATATGTACTGAATCATTATTCATCACATTTGCAAAAGACACTCTTAAAACATTTTAAGAAGACTTTTTAAATTACTAGATATTTTAAAAGTTTTTTTTTTATATATGGTGCCAAATAATTTTGCGTGACTTTCAAATGATTTTGGTATGTATTGGAAATAATTTTAGAAGGTACTAGTACATCCGAGCCGCCGTTGAAGTACAGCGCTTTCAACAACAATATTTTATTTTCAATATTTTACTTTTCGATCTACCCTCGTATGATATTAAGCAATACATCATTGTACAAACAATTAAGACGAACAAAGATTAGTCCGTATGCATTTACGATTATATTGCTAACACGACTATAAAAATACTGTATGTATTATGTATTATATTTATGTTCTCATAGCATATTCCAAACAGACATAATGAGTTCCTCTTGTTCTCACCCGGAAGCAGGATGTTACTAAGCCGTAGCACTGCCTCCCTTTACATAACCTTAGGTTTTGTACTACAATAGGAAAGTTTCCTAGATGCAAAATCACAAGCAGTGAAAAATTTGTATTTAATAATAAATATGTTGTGTAAATATTCCTACTTCAAATAATGAAAGCCATAACAGAAGAATATATTCAAATATATTAAAATCATTTCATGAATTTGAATATTATCTACGGCTATTAAGCAATGAGTCGGGTCGAGATAGGGGTAGGGAAAGGGTAAGGTGAAGAAGGCTGCCAGAACCTAGCAATTATTTCGTTAACAAAAACTAATATTATGTATGAACAAAAAAAAAATGCTTTCAAAATATGAAACAACTATTTGTAGAGCCCAGAAAAATAAAATGTGCTCTATCCATTTTATTACTTTTACAGGAGATCATTTAAAAAGTACAGAATTATCGTCACGTATATCGGCACATCAAATAAAGATTTGCTTGTAACAGACGGACCATACATACTATCTTCATGGATGGTAATTTGTTAAAAAGGTCTTTCAAAGAGCGAACTGATGGCACTCTTACGTGTGTATGTTCAAAATATTAGGTAAAACAAAAGTAATGTACAATCAACATGCTGCAAAGAAGGACAAAAAGATTAGCGGCATAGTTGATGAGTATGTTTACCTAGGTCAGCTCAAAACTTCAAATGCCAAGTTGGCGGATGAAATAAGATGTAAAATGGCGTGGAGTTCGTTTGGAAGACTAAATTTTATTTTCAAAAGCAAACTACAAAGGTGTCTCAAGCGTAAGGTTTATAATCAATTTGTCTTACCTCTAATGATGTACGGCTGTGAAACTTAGACATTGAATGCGCACAAAACTCAAAGATTAAGAGACACAAAGAGCAATGGAGAGATACATGTTTGGAATAACTAGGAGGGACAGGAAGACAAACGAATGAATTCGCGCACAAACAAAAGTAGACGATATAATCAAGACTGCTGAGGAGATGAAGTAGAGATTTACCGGTCATATGGCTAGACGAACAGATGGAAGATGGATGACAAATTTACTACATTGGATTCCTAGAGAAAAAAACGACCGAGAGGACGTCCAAATGCAAGATGGGTAGATGAGATCAATCGTTTTTCAAGAGCTACATGGATGAGGATAGCATCAAACCGAGATACGTGGAGAGGAAAGGAGGAGACCTTCATCCAGAAGAGGATAGGACATGGCTGAATATGATATATATATAAAGTGAGTCGATACATTAGAGAAAATATGTGTTAATGTCATATAAGTAATGATGGAACATTCTAAGAATTTGCTGTGCATTTAGGTAGGAACAATGTATGTTGGGAAGAACAACGCGCAGGCAAGCCCATGCATGCTCAGCGTTCGCGAGAAATGAGACAGTAGGAAAAAGTACACTGATAATGGCATACGTTCTTCCCAGACCATGATGATGAACGACTATCAATCAGAACACAATGTTGCTCTCTTGCCACAACCACCACATTCTCCCGATTTGGCACCGGCCAATTACTAGTTTCTCTAACCCGTGCAGAATCTGCTGAGGGTCGAGAGATTTGACAATGAAGAAGAAGTTACCAAAAATGGCTGGAGGAGTGTTTTAAACAATAGTACTATTGCTAGCAGAAGTGTGCAACATTAGAAGAGAGTAGTTCAAAAGTGCTTGCAGATTAATGCCCCAACTGTAACCATTTTCTTAGAACTTATTGACTATATCCGTCTAGTGCCGACATATGCCTATAAGTATAAACATCACCGTATACCCTCCTAAAATTTATGAAATACACAGGTATATGAGATAGTGGGCGAAAGGTATGGTCACAGCAAGCGAAGCACATACCCACCTAAGAATTTAGCATTACATCCCTGGGCAACACAGCACGGGTTTGTTTATTCATTAACAACTGAATGGATCCACCTTGATCGTCTGATTAGACGTCTATGGAAAGTGTGTGCAAACGTTAATTAGACATTGGCTGTACCCTCTAAATTGGATGATTGTAAATTATTATATTTTCTTGATCTGTCAGCTGGGTTATCCCTCATTCTTTAATATGTGTAATAAATACCGTGTATATTAGTTATGTTTAATCTGCATGTTGATGCCAAAACAGCCCCTTTGGGATAAATATTTTGACGAATAAAAGAGGCAACCTGTTAATTAGACTTTCAGAGCCTATGGTCGATTGCAAAGACTTAGTCAAAAACATATATTTTGATTGCAAGATAGGGTTTTAAGCTTAAACTCCTCATGTTCATACTTAATTCAAGTTAGATAAAGTTTGGGCTAGGATTATGGTTCTCGCAATCGGGCGTATAAGATTGGAGTTTCATACTCGAACAAAAAATAATAGTTTTCCTTTTCCCCAGTATAGTCTTCTTCCTGGCAGTTGGACTTACAACAATATCGTTTATAAATGAACAGAGACAAGGATTACTGAACCGTTTGTATATAGCAGGTATGTAACAACTAAAGAGTAATCGATGATAAGTTGGTTCTTAGCCTAAGAATATATGAGGAGAACACGAAAAGAAGGGGGAATGTTCAACAAAGGTGATTTTTCGTAAAATACATTTTAAAGTCAAAGTCTCCGATTTACTCACGTGCATTTCATATTCTAAAAAACACTATAGCGTGTGAATTATTTGCGCTTTTCGATTGAAACTTTCCTAGATGTTAATTATTATTGTGCAGTACTTGTTACAAGTGCAAGCTCATATTTTTAATGGACATTCCACCCTGTCTTTCGCTGTACTCTTTATATGCTTCTAATATTACGAGAAAGATGCAGAAATTATCCGCAATGTGTAAATTATTTGCTCTTGCAACGGTAACGCTACTTGTTTGTACTGTACTAAATCACATGCTGAAGAGTTTTTTCGGGTATTTTCCAGGTGAGTTTGTAGAAAAATTATATGTATGGAACAAGTCCAGCTTTACGTTGCTACCGATCAGGAAATTATACCTTTGTCCGAACATTAACGACTTTTCTATACTTCACCTTGTATTCTTGGGATTCAGCGATTTAAACAAAGTTTATAAGCTTGATATGAAATCAAAATTAGATAACGTTAAAACTTTTAATTATCATTCGCACAAGCAAACGATTTTACATGGTTTTCTGTGATCTTATCTAAACTTTAATTGATCGCCTCAACAATTTAAATATTATGTTTCTAATATAAACGGAGAAAGTATTTGGATTATCATTATCTCATCGTACTGGTACGTGAATTTGTTACAAATATTTACCCTGTTTATTTAAATATTACGTAGCGGCATTAAAAAAACTACGTATAACATGCATTATTGCGTATTAAGAACGAGAATACTTTTGTAGCAAAACGTCACTTTCGTGAAAGGATAGAAAAATAAACCATTTACCAAACGGTTTAATGAAATACCAGGATGAGTGTTCCAATTTTTGTTTTCATATATACACAAATTTTCCACTTGCATGCATAGTTCAACTACAAGAGCCACTACAAGTCTATAATCTACCTTCAGTAACGAATAAATATTGCACCAGTTACGAATCTTGTTATAGTAAATAGCACCTGTTGCGATTGTTATTATTTGTTTTCCTCCCTGAGTACACTAACACACAAAAATTAGTTTTTGTATCCTCATCTACTCGTTCGCTGTCTTTTTGAAGCAATTAGTACATCTTCAAGTCTTCATTCACGGGTCGCAACTCTCAGCCAATCAGAAAGGGTTTCATCCAATGTTACAAACTCAACTAGAAAATATAATTTCGCTTTGTGTACAGCCGGGTTTTTATTACTTTTTTCTCATTTTGTCAGTATATTTGAAATTGTTTTCACCAAAGAAAGGCAGAGAGGCGTAATACCTTTCTGTAGTTAGAAAAAACTTCAGGTCTAGTGATGAACAATATCCGAGTGTTTATTTTTAGAGGTAAATAACATTGATATTTAGTAAGTATTTATCTTGTGAATATTGTAATACTTCTTAGTGGTTAATATAATATTAAAGTGCATCTTCAGGGGGAATTATCCCGCTCTACGTCACGATATTAAAGTGGGATGCTACTCGGCCAGTGTCGAAGGATAAACGCCAGAGCAAATATGTAACCTTGATCGTCCAATTCCAGTCTAATCCAATATGAACCGAATTTTCAGTTCAAATTCCCAAGAGTCAGTCCATTTCAAAACGTTCAGCTTGGTTCCTCGATCACTTTAAAAAATCAATTTTTATCTTCCTTATATAATAATAGTTCAAAACTGGCATTATTTTATATTTATCGCAACTGATTAATTAATAGCTGCCATTTTTGTACTGCAGCGCATACCAAAATCAGTGTACGGAAAATGTAATATCTGCGAACTAGTGTATCATAAGGCATTCAAGCAAAAATAGTTTTTTTCTTTAAAGTCTGCTTGATAATTTTTAATCATCTGCTTGGAAAGCTTAAGACGTAATCTAACTGGTCAAAATGGTATCCAAATATGATTGTAGAAATAGCAACAATTCCGGTTTTCCGGGTACTTTTCGCGCTGAAAGGATTAAATTCAAAGTTGTTTTTTTCTGTACACTATTACATATCAAAGTATATTGATAGTATACAAAAGACGAAGGCTTGTATATGCTTCTTAATTTATATGGATTTTTGAAAATCCAAACATTCGTATTTTATGCATATCGAAGGCCCAATATCTATGGTGGGACAAAATACAAAAATCTAATGTTTTAATACATTATACATATATGTCAGTAGAAAGCACAATAGAAATTTGAATTTTGATATTTGAGTTTGAAGGAGTTACAAATTTGCAAGCTGGGAATGTATAATGCCCGTGCGCGCTTTGGTATAAATATTGGAGATCCTTATTATATTTGACGGTAGCTTAGATAAAAACCTAATTTTAGCACACATTATGCACTTATATCAAGAAACTTTGTGGTGGAAACTTCAACTTTGATATTTGATTTTACAGGGAGCAACAGATATGCCAAAAGGGGATGAATTGTTCCAAAATTCAAACTTAAGAGAGCACGAGCGTTATTCACCGCAATTTGGAAATTGTTCACACGCTTCAAAATATCAACACAAAAATTTCTACCATAGTTTCTCCTCACATAAGTGTATATAACGTGTGAAAATATAGATTTTTATCTGTACTCCCACCAGAGAGTGCGAGTATAATTCATTCCCAACTTGCAAATTTGTAACTCCTTCAAACTCAAATATCAAAGCTGAAATTCCTACCATTGTTTCTGCTGATATACAATTACATATGTATAATGTATTAAAAGATTAGATTTTATATTTTTCCCACCAGAGATATTGGGCCTTCAATATGCATAAAATACGAATATATCAGCCTTCATCTTTTGTATACCTTCAGTATACTTTGATATGCAATAGTGTTCGAAAAATCAACTTTGACATTCAGTTCCTGCTGTGCGGGAAAGCACCCTGAAAACTGTAATTGTTGCTATTTCGACAATCATATTTGGATACCAATTTGACCAATTCGATTATGTTTTAGGATTTTCTTGCAGAAGATTAAAATTATCAAACAGTTTTTAAAGGCAAAAATGTTTTTGTTTGTATGCCCTATGATAAATAAATTAGTCTGCCGATATTACATTTTCCGTAAACTCTGAGAATACTAATTTTGGCATGGGCTGCAATACAAAAATTGGGGCCATTAATTTTGGTTGAGATAAAAATAAAGGAATATACGTTCTCAACTATTCTTAGGGCATACGTTCTCAACGTAAAGGGCATAAATATTACAATATATTTTTTGAAAGGGGTCAACCAACCAAGCTGAACGATTTAGTAACATTATTTCAAGTGTACACTCAACCTACATAATATATACATTTTTGAAATCAGTGTGCGAAACTGAGTTCATGTGTCGAAGAGTAGGTTCAATCGTCCAGTGGTATATGAAAAATTGGCTTGAAATGTTTGGGGTTATTACATGTGTAGATCACTTATAAATAGCTGGTGTTAAGTTCCATCCATTACTGCTTACTATGGCAATAGGCTAGCATATGATACTGATAGCCGCACGATGTTATACTCATAGTCATCGGATGGTGACTGTAAAACTCGCTAGAATCCATAGAATGGCACAAACATACTGTTTATAAATTTATTCAGCGGACATGTAGTCTGACAAGTGAACATGATAATGATAAGCAATGAGGAAATTATTAAAACAAAGGCGTTTGACACACCAACTACGCTTAAAAACACAGATATTGCTACAGGCACCTTCCTGGGGAATGGATTTTTGAAGTAATTCTAGCCTGGTGAATGCAGCAATTAGTACTATTATCAAAACGTCCAGAATGCCTGCCATCTTCCAGATGGGAGACTGTAAACCCTTGGGATCATCACTGGTTATATACCAAAGACCGAAATTTTATAATATTTTCGCATTTTTGAAGGTTCGCTTTTTTGAAGCTACTGGTTACGTACAGCCAATGAACCTCCATTTCAATAGAACGTTGAAGATGATGGAGAAATACTTTTGTTTTTGTCGTTGTTCCCGTCATCAATATAAATCTTCAAAAACATGAAAATATCATAAAACGTCTGTATTTGGTATATAACGAGCTATGCTCCCAAGTTTACAGTTTCCCATCGGTGTGTTGGAAGATGGCGGGCCTCGATCCTAAACCTGGACGGTTTGATACTAGTACTAATTGTTGAATACACCAGGCTAGAATTATTTGGAAAATTCATTCCCCAGGAAGATGCCTGTAGCATATGTGTTATTAAGTGTAGCTGGTGGTCAAACGCATCTGTTTCATTCATTACCATTATCATGGTGATTTGTCAGATTATATGCCCACTGAAAAAAATACATGTAGTATTTGCGTATCATTCTACGGATTCTACCCAGTTTTACAGTGTATCGGTGTCGCTATCTGGTGACTATAAGTATAACATCATGTGACAATCAGTGTCGTATGACTACTGTTACCATCGTAATCAGTAATGAATGGAACTTAACACCAGCTGTTCAGAAGTGATCTATCGCACGTAATTGTGTCCACGTAACTGTATCCAATTTTTGTCACACTGCTGAACGATTGCACTTACTCTTAGACACATGAACTCAGTTTTGTATACTGATTTCAAAAATGTATATGCCATCCAGATTTGAGTGCCCACTTGAAATAGTGTTACTGCTATGTTTTTAGGCTTCTTACAGCTGTGCTGTACGTTTTTATTGGTTTTAATTCTTAAGTTATGCAAGTAGCGGATTGTGTATATGTTAGTAGTCCTGTAAATAATATACGGTATTTGAAAGAATTATGAAGTAAAATAGAAAACGGGCCGCACAACGATAAAAAACTTAAAAAACTGAATCAAAACTGAAAATTTTGTGTACATTGGCTTATAGTGGAAGTAGACAATCGTGATTAACTGTTTCCTCAGTTCTCTGACTTCATATATTCATTAAATTTTAATGACATTGATTAGTTCAGTATCGCAATCAGCCATGTAAAGGTAAATGGAAGAAATACATACAAATGTAACGATGTTATAGTGAGCCTACATTAGGTCAAATTTTTATGCGGCGTGTACATATTGAAGAGAACTAACTGTCTTAGAACGGCGAAATAATCGGTCTTTTCTTTGTTACTCTGAACTTTAAAAACAGAAAACTAGACACAGAGAATACATGCGCATCGATACTTACTACACAAATTAGTATATTTGTTGGGATAGTGCACTACAGTACATTCAGACGTATAAAAGCATCTAAAAGACCCGAAATGATTTATGATTTATTTTGCAATGTTTCTGTTATCACTGTTCACAGCATTACCAGGTACTGAGAACTAAAATTATTTTCATTCGCTTTGTGGGAACCTCGAAATTCTCTGTTGATAAACTTCAAAATAATCTAATGTTGTTAAACATGGGTTTATTAAAAGTGTCATTATACATGTTGACAAAACATGTCCATATATTTTTTCAAGCACATTGCAGAAAAAGCTTGAAACAATAGTAGATTATATACATATTGTGAACTAAGGACGTCACCATGAATTTTCCCATTATACTAATTTATTTATTTATTTATTACATACAATTACTGATCGTTCATTAGACTACAGTTTACTATTTTCTTAAGATAAGATAAAATTAATTTATGGGTGTACAATATTTATTAAACAACATTTTCTAGTTAGGTTTTTATCCATTTAGTAGCACTATTGTTTGTAATGGCAAAGCAAGGAAGTACTCAGCAAGAAATGGCTGTGTTAACACTTTCTGGTGTCTAAGGGCGACTATCACTTGTTTGTGTGAAATCAACACAACAAAACGTTGTTAATTTCGGTGATTCAACACAATGGATGTGGTTTTAATGCTGATTCAACACACTATTAGTACTATCATAGTGTTGAATCGCCGAAATCACACAGCAAAATGTGCTAACAAAAAGTGCACCGAACAGTGTTTAATTAACACAGCCAATTTTTGTAGTGTACCGAATTCGGCTTTTATGGAAAGGTGGAAATTCCCAGCCTCGAAAACTTGGTTCGTTCTTACCTTCTAGAGGAGAACTTTCTAATAGTTTGCTGAATGATATAAAATCATTTCAAACATAAAATTTAATTGAAATCATCATAATGTTCAAATTAACTTAATGGAACCTGAACTCAGAACCAGTACACCATTTTTAACAGTGACTTCTCAGTAACGTTGGACACTAACATATCCAACATCTTTGAATAGTCAGAATCATCAAATGTGTTACTACCTGGTGTGTTAGAACTCGTTGTTCATTACAATGTAAATTAATGTGGTGTGATCAATGGCTACTAGATGATTTAAAGTCACAAAAGCCGAGATGGCATAACATTGTCAGACATAGAGGACTTTCAACAATTCAGGCATATTAAAAACGGTTAGTAATAGCACTTTTATAAAATCTTGTGTTGGATGCCGAAGATTACAAAAAATAATATATTTTAACAAACATTAATAGATAAATGTGCAAGAATTCCTATCGAAGAAAAGGTTTACTACGTAAACTTTCTGTTCTGCATTCTCCCAGTATCATCCTTTCGTCTTGATCAAAAATTAGCTAAAGACCTTTAAAAAAATCAGATTCGGTTTGAAAACCCTTGATAATCAGGCTCATTTTATAAAAAAAATAATGGGAAAATCTCAGGGAACAATCCAAAAATTAGTAAAATGAGTTGTATAATGGTTAAGAATATCTATCAAACGGAGTAATTTATAATTTTAAAATATTTGTTATTGATAAGAAATTTTAAGTCCTGGGCTATGCAGGCTTAAGTTAGTGCCCTTCAAATATCTCATCTAAAAGAATTAGCTTCAAAATATGAAACCATTCAGTGTTTTCCAGGATTTGTTCAATATTTTTAAAAATGACAATTATTTTTAAAGAATATGTATATTATGATTGGCTTATTCGGGCTTTTAAAACTTTGTATATAAATTCGTAAGTATGTAAGTGTGTGTGTGAAAGCGAGAGAGATGGAGATAGACAGATAGATAGATAGATAGAGAGAGAGAGAGAGAGAGAGAGAGAGAAAGAGAGAGAGAGAGAAAGAAAGAGAGATACTTTTTTATTGACTTTCTAAAGTAACTGCTTCAACTTTATAAAACAGAGTACGTTCAGAGGAAATAAAAGTTACACAATAATATAATAATAGCATTCGTGTGTCTACTTTCGATGTTTTCATTTAGTGGGTATAAATTTTCGTATTTGTGATCAGTACAAAACCCCGTTTGGGGTAAAAGGAAGAGTGACGCAAGAATTCTACTCACAAATGAATTGATATCTATTTTGCGAGTGACTTTCTTTGTGTCACTATGGCGAAAGTATTGCCTTTGTAATAAAATTAAGAGACATAGTGATACAAAGAAAGTCACTCGCAAAATAGATATCACTTCTTTTGTAAGTAGAATTCTTGCGTCACTCTTCCGTTTACCCCAAACGGGGTTTTGTACTGATATCACTTATTTTGTAAGACTGCCTATAAAAAAAAGACTGTAACACGAGCCATCTATGCCGATGCTCCTCTCTCCTGCACACGCGCTATAACGTGTAGGAGACACGTGCACTGTAAATACAACGGAGAAACTACATCTGCGAGTTTGCTTCGGTGGCCGGTGGTTAAGGCGTCGAGTTGGTAAACAAAAAGGCCCTGGCTCGAGTCCCGGAGAGGTTAACACTAGATTTTCCTTTCAGAATATATTTTCATGTGTTTATATATGTTTATGTTCATTATTAATAATTGCTTTCCTACATTTTACGTACACTATCTTAAGTTAGTGACCATGGCGAAGTGGAGGTTGGGTAAGGTTAGGTTCGGTCCTGTACATTTTCAAAATTTATTTTTATGATTAATATTTTTTTCTTGCATTATTCGTACATTTTCTTAAATTACTGACCATGGGAACGTGGAGGTTAGATAAAATTAGGTACGGTCATGTATCTTTACATTTTTCTCCTTTACGTGATGCCCAGATGAGTGGAGCAGCGGAGGAGAGTGTTCTCCGTACGGGCTCGTATTTAAAACGTGGCACGTGTAACTATGGCGGAAGGATACAAGGTCGATTTTGCTCTATGTCTCGAAAATCGTAACTCCTATAAAAAATCTAAGCTTGGATTTGTATCCGATGGATAAATCTATTTGTCCCGCAATGGACCCCTAAAACTCCCCGGTACCACCCATTTGGGGCTAAAACAAAAAGACAGAATGACGGACATACCTTTCTATCATTTGTGAAAATGTTGTGATTCGGTTAAAAAGGTCGTAACGTTTGAACCGCTCCACCGATTTTAACGTATGATACACCGTTTGAAACGTATTAAAGCATAAAATATGATCCAGTAAGTTTCGGCCGCCTATGTGGTCTGGGGTCAGTGCTATCCTAAAACAAAATGTGATTTTTTTATAGTATTTTCAAAGCGCCCTAGGGGGTTCCAAGGAGATCCTACCGACCCAATTTTTTTCCTGTGTCTTAGTACTGGAACGGGCTTTCAAATGTAAGTTCAAGCATCAAAATCGGACTTATACTTCGGTAGATCCGAAACTAACTGTATACTATCTGAGTGAAGCTAACAGTGTCCTTTCCCAGCGTCACTTGAAGAACTGCCGTTCTTCATGATTACATACATTGAAATGAATATGGTTCAGGAAATGTAACAGTAGAATGCAAAATAGCTTCTTATGGAATACATAGAGTGAAAAGCATAGAAATATACACCAAATATCGTCGGCCCCATCACAAAGTGACGTATCTCAAAATTGGCAGTTTTGAGTTAGGACTGTCAGAATATTACATTTGTGTATATTTTCTTGTCTCTCGACGAATCCCCATGAAAAACTGTTCAAATGTTATTAACAAAAATAGGTTAGAAGATCATTAACAAGAACATGAAATTACTTTTCCTAAATCGCTCTCCTGAAAGGTTTGAAAAAATGAGATTTGTTACTTTGTGATGGGACAACTATACAAAAAAATAAAATAGTATTAGTAATAAAATCTGAAATCCAGAGGGTGCAAGTGCTTCCCCTTGCCCTTCCCTATCGACGCCCTTGTTGTAAACTATGTTTTTCAAAGAAAGATATAATTGATGGAAATATTTACAAAATAACCTCCTGACGTTAAATTCTTGCCAGTATGAAATAAAATATTAAAAACAGTTTTTCTATAATTTTTCAGAAATGAAACTCTTTCGGAAATAACGATTAAAAACGAATAGTATAGAAACAATTTGATGCTTTATGAGTACATCTGGTTGAATATAAAAATAAATACATACAATGAATTTAATTATAGTATCTGGTAACCTATGAACAGTGTTAGCATTAATATTTCAAATTGATTAAAACAGCACATGTAATTCACGTAGGCTCTTTTATATGTTTCCTTTTTGTGTGTATTTAAACATATTGTAGTTCACTGTGCCAAAAAATATAGCAATATCTATAGTAATTAATTAAGGGGATATATAGTCTTTGTCTTGTTTTCTGCTTTTAAAGTCCATAGTCAGAAAGAAACAACCGATGATTTCGTCGTTCTGAGACAGTCCTTACCAACATGTGCACGCAAAGAAATTTGGCCTATTGCAGACTCACGCTTAGGCCTTTTTTACATGCAAGTTTGCGTTGTTTGCTTTGCGTGCGATTTGGGTGAGTAGCCAATTGAAGCATGTGTTTTAAACGTAGTACGTAGAACACGCAATAAAGCACGAACTTCAATTGGCTACGCACCTAAATCGCACGCAAAGCAAGCCTGCATGTAAATCAGCCCTTAGTGTCCATATTTCCTCATGATGAGAATTTTGGGAATAGAAATCTGTGGTTATATTTTATTCATCACACATTTAAAACTCTATTTTTCCAATGATGTTTGCTATATTTTTTGTTCTTTTGTTTCTACGTACATATGCTCACACACAACTTTGTTTAGGCTAGTTAGTTAATGGGCGTTCCTTCACTAGTGACGTCCGAAGCCACAAAGAAGATTTTGCTGCCATCTCTTATTAAAAGGCTGTGAATTCCATTATTTGCTTTGTCTCATATATTCACTTTATCTATTAATTCTGAGCTATTATACTGCTATGTGTGTAATTTCGTTCGTTGTACTTATATTTGCTAAGGAAGTACAAAAGATTTTGGTGACTGATTTCCCCAGTTCTTTCCCTGGCTGGATTTGATTTGACTTAAATCGTTATACCGTTGGCATTATTCTATTACTAACAATTTTCTTTCCGTCACTAACGAAATGCAAACGATTTATTGTCATATTTTCAAAAATTGCACATGGAGTACGGTGATGTGAAGTGATGGATTTCATCATATATTTCGTGAGCGGATGAACATAAAGTTGCTCCAACACAAATTGTTTTCTAATATCATTTTTATTGTTCAGTGATTAACGATTTTGTTTTGTTACTAACGTTTACTAACGAATTGCAAAATATTTGGTATTATATTTTTTGAAAAAATACTCTGTAGGTAGGGCTATGTGAAGCTAGACCAACATAAATTACTTTTACAACATTTGTCCTATTCCGTTACTTATGATTTTGTTTTCCTTACTAAAGATTACTAACAAATTACAAACAATGCAGTTTGATATTGTTTTAAATGTTGTTTGGGTGAAAGCTTGACAGGTGTGAAAACTGGAGCTCTGGCACAGCCAGGACTTAAATAGGTAAGCGTAAGACAATATGGTATGGCAAATAGGACGGTTTACAATTTAGAAATGTATAGATAGATTCACAATGTGTTTAAATTCGTAACATTGTCATTTTAAAATAACAATTTCACTTTGCAGGTGTCACTAATCTGGAAATTCTGGTAGGACATTTATTGGTATTCTTGCTCCTTGTGGCTGTTCAGATATTGGTTGTACTTTTAACATTTTTCATTGGTTTTCGTGTCGCAATGGAAGGACAACTGATTTTGGTAATAATGCTATTAATGCTTTGTGGTCTTTGTGGAATGGCCTATGGTAAATAATATTCCTTTTCTGGTTTGAATTATAAACTTAACCTCATTATTCTAGAAACTGCTCACACTGTAAATTGTACTAAAGTAAGACTATCTCGCAACGATAAACAAAAGTATGAAGAATGGTAGGCAAAATAGTTGTTTATCTTAGATGGCTACCTTAAGTATTTTTATTTTAAATTTTATATTCAAGTGATCTAGTTTGATTAAGTTCACATCTGCTCAATGTAAAAGTTACTTGGACAAGAATAGTTCAAAATGGGTTAATTGCCCCTTAAGGTAGTTAAAGATTATTTTCCATCGAAGATATCATAAATTAACTATATGAAAATGCTTATGAAGTTATATTTCTGGAAAAGGACATTCGAAATCCCTTAACACATTGAATTTTATTTTAATATATAAAAGCTTGAAATCCAGAAATTTTGAGTGGTTTTCAATGAATATCAAGAGCCATCATAACCGAAATTCTACTAGCATTCTGCAAGCATACCTCACATCACAGCATCTGCATACATTGAAATGAGATTGCACGTACGTACTACGCACGCGTGGGAGCAAATATATTAACACCAATCCTAATCTATTCTTAATTAATGTTTATGACCAGCCTTCTCTAAGATGCATCAATAAGATCAAACCAAGTGAAGAAAGCTAGATACAATCTTTGAAGTTTGATTATTCTTATTTTATACTTCCAGTGTTCTTCTAAAAATATATTATCGAATCATTTTAGACGCAATATATATATATATATATATATATATATATATATATATTCATGCTCCAACAGGGGTTCTATAAGTATCTGAACGTGGTTCTTTTTCTATTACCTTGCAATGAGGTTCCAACTAACTAGCAAGTAAAAGATTTTGTTAGTAGGATTTATAGGGATAGACAACTTCATAAGATAATAAAAATTTGTTTTGTATTTAAATCGTTGAAAACGAAATAATGATAGGAAGTAAAGGTAAATAGGTAAGTTCGCCACTAGTCGACCGCCTTCCAACAGTAGACAATTAATGCTTAATATTGTGTATATAAAATACATCCGGTGTTCTTGTGCAGCAGAAAATGGTTCTCAATAAAGTGTGCACTATATACCACCAATTACATTCATTATTTCATTCTCACTTGGTCAGCTAGTTATCTGTGGCTCATCATCTGTGTCATCTGTTTTCTACGTATCGCTGACATTTTACCGCAAGTGCACATTTTACGACAGCGTGTAATGGGAATCTTGTATTTCTTGTTTGTTTTTTTTTTCGAGGAAATACTTGCTTTGGACGGTAAGAATAAGCTTTTTTTACATAATTAATTTAGTTTAGAAGTTTTTTCAGCAGGATTTATCAATAAGTATAAAGTGTTAAGGATGTTTCCATCTCAACTCAGGCAATAGGTGTCTGGTTACCCTCTAGAATTCTGAAAAAATATGGTAGTTTCCCTTATTGGAAACATGAACGGTACAGAATGAATTTTTTAGAAATTTCCTGTCCCCGAACCGACAGTTAAAACCACGTAAATAGTCATATTTTGAAATGAATGCTGCTTCAAAACTATAGAAGCTAGATATATGTTTTTTTATTCTGAAGGACATAAATTATATTGTTATCTAACGTCCTAGAAAAAACTATAATTGTACAGGATGACCAGAAATAAATTGACTAATTACGCTTAAATTGTAATTTTTCGTAGCTTCAAGAATTCGTTTCTAAAAAAATATATATAACCAATCAAAGTTATAATTCCAGTAACCTGGTGTCTTACTTGGTTAGTCCTACCAGTGTTTTTGCTCTGTCCTGGGGTACGTAGTTTTCGTACCATTAGTCAGCAAAAATGCCAGAAATGAAAAAATCTGACATTTTCTAACTACAATATCTAAACAAAAACATCCTTAAAAATTCCGAAAATTTTACCATATGATACCCAAATTGTAGGTAGTTGACTGGTTGTAGGTTAATCCCGGTTTTCTGCCTTGAACATGTTTTACAATTTTTAACCCGGAACATCTTCCGAGATTTTTCCGTGTTTCACTTACAGCGTTATAACTCGAAAACTATCTACCCGAATATTTTATCTGTTAGATCAAGGAACGTACTTTCCAACGCTGTAAGCCACGGTTTCGTGGTTTGGATGGAACTGAATTTATGGCTGGAAATGTTGAAAATGAAACTGCAAAAATCCCTTTTATTTCTTTGAAAATGTCATGGAGGTTCCAACACTTTTTCCTCATAACCAAAAACCATAAATATTCTCTGACCATAAGCAGTATATTCTGCAAGTTCGAGGACACTGCCTGTATAATTGAGTTATAAAAATATAATAAATCCTAATCTTGTACATATGCGAATTTTCCGCCCTATCCTGAAGCAGTATACACCTTCGTAATTGACGGATCGAAAATATTTACGAGTATTTATGGGGCATTGACCAAGCTTGTAGATTACATAAGTGGAGTTGCTTAATTATGTGCGGAAGGAAATTTATTCGGTGTCATTTGAAAAAAAAAAAAAAATTGTGAATTTTTGGGTGAAAATTATTACTCAGAATTAGAACAGCTGTTAACTACTCATTCTTCTTTGCGTTCTGCTGCAGTTATTTGACACTGTTATGTTAATACATATCAATTACCAGCAGGCATTCATGATTCGAGAAAGTCACATATGTGTCGTTTCAATGAATTTTTAATTTGTTCCTCAACGTAAACATTCACTATCATAAAATTAAGAATAATATGAAAATATATATAATTACGAAATATTTAAATGAGTACGGCTTCTGGGCGACAGAAAGTTCTCTCTCATCAAATTAATGTAATCGAGCGGAATGACGAGTACGTACAGGTGTCACCTTGAAAAAAACATTCCTTGCAAGCACTGGACACACGTTCCCCCTCTTGCCACATTCCTCAGGCCACTGGAAACCTCTTGCTGGACCATGAAGGTGCATGAAGGTGAATGATGCATATTATGTCATCAAGCGCCCTAGAAATTGCTGCAACTTACGCCATCCTCCAATTGTCATCATAAATACAAGTAATAAATTCCCCTACTTGCAAATCGCGCACTGAATGAGTTTCTTACTGCTTCACCATGCGAATATTATAAAGAGGCTTTTGAACTGTTAGTTGTACCGTGTAGTTACCTGTAGCTACACGGGATTCGTTTTGTTGGACCACCCAGTAATGACTTGACCGTATCCCAACCACAGTTTTTTACTTTACTCCATTCCTCACCGCTACTGATTCTAAAGGATCTTATTTCACTATCTAGCAAGAGTAGAAGCTCTATGTTTGAGACAAGAGAAAACACAGTGTTCCAACAAAGGAAGCTTCATCTCGAATGGCTTCGGTATGTTCTTTCTGGAGATTGACTTTTGTTGCAAAATGTTTAGCTACACAATCCTCCTATGTCATTACAGGCACTTTTGCCATGGACTGTAATTGTGAACACTCACCTCCTTTCCATGTTTCTATCTCCTTTTGTCATCTCATACAGCGGATACCTACTTTTGAAATGTCCTGCGGCTCCATCAGAAATAAAAACTATTGTTTCAAATTTGAACGCATTTTGGTTTTCGATTTCATTGGAATCATGTGAATAGCCAGAGAGCATGTGATAAGTCATGTGTTATATCATCTGAACCCACTCCAAAGGATTGTATCTTACTGCCAAAGTAAGTTACACATGTGAATAAAGAGATCTGTACATTACACCAATGATAGCTTTGAATTTCATCAGGCAGAATTACACTCCAGTTTAATGCAAAATCGAAGTGTTAATCAACAGTGGATTTTCTGACATAGAACTTCTCAACCTAGCTATAGCATCTCTCAGGACTTTTCGGATGTAGGTATGAGTAACACACATGCGGATCCATCCTCTTGCATCATCCACGAACTTTTTACTGGGAACTGTCTTATTAATTACATCACTTCTTTCCCAAATTGCGAAAGTGATCTCCTCTATTAGGATTGTATTATTTTTTATAGCTCAGTTACACAGGCAATGTCCTCAAACTTGGAGGATATACTGCTTATGGGTCAGAAAATATTTATTGTAATTTTTGGTTATGGGGAAACAGTGTTGCAACCTTCACAAAATTTTTAAAGAACTAAAAAGATATTTTTTTTGCAGTTTCATTTCCAATTCCCTGCCATAAATTCCATCCTATTCAAACAACGAAACCGTGGCTTACAGCGTTGGAAGGTACGTTTCTTGCTCTAACAAATAAAATATAAACGGTCATATTCGGGTAATTAGTTTTTGAGTTATAACGCTGTAAGTGAAATTCGGAAAATTTTCTGAGTAAAAATTTGTAAAACATGTTTAAGGCAGAAAACCGGGAATCTGCTTCTACCAGTCAACTAATTAACACTTAAGTATCATATGGTAAAATTTTCAGAATATTTAAGGGTGGGTCTTTTGAGATATTGTAGTTAGAAAATGTCAGACTTCTTCACTTCTGGCATTTTTGCTGACAAATGGTACGAAAACTACGTAACCCAGGACAGAGCAAAACATTCTGGTAGGACTAACCAAGTAAGACACCAGGTTACTGGTATTATAACTTTGATCGGTTGTTGGTGTTCTTTCCTGTTTTTTTTTTTTTTTTGAGAATACATTTTTGAAGTTTCGAAAAATTGCACAGTTTTAGCGTAATTTGCCAATTTATTTCTGGTCATCCTGTACAATTATAGTTTTTCTTAGGACGTTAGATAACAATATAATTTATGTCCTTCAGAATAAAAATAATAATATCTCTAGCTTTTATAGTTTTGAAGTAGCATTCATTTCAAAAGTAGTATTCATTTATGTGTTTTTTACTGTCGGCTCGGGAACAAGCAATTTTGAACGGGCCCTAACTCAGTCAATTTTTTTGTCTCAAAAATCCTCTCTGTACCGTTCATGTTTCCAATAGGAGAAACTACCATAATTTTTGCAACAAAATAGGTGGTGACCAGACACATTTTGGATCTACCTGCATGTTGTGAGATGGAAACCACCTTAAGTAAAAAAATGAGGCAATGAAAAGTGGTCGGAATTTGGCATTTTTCCAACTCCATCCTAACCAATTATCGACCAAAAGTGGTCAATATTGGATAATTTGAGAGTACGGCAAATTACTTCAAATTAATTTTGTTTTTAAGGTCCATTTTTCAATAATAAGTGCATAACATTTCCAACTTCGTAACAATTTCCAAAAATCGACAGCCTGTTTCCATGTTACCAACATGTAGTTCGACAGTTGGAATATTTCTTGCTACCAGTCGACCGCGCCATTTCATGCGCTTCCTGTGCTTGCTGATTGCAATTTTTTCATTAACATTAGGTGACAGCTTTTGTTTTTCTGGAAATCTATTGTTCAGTTCAGAAGCAAGCATTTTTTACACGAAACCATGAAGAAGAAGAGCTGTTCCATCGTCAGTTATTATATGAGTGTCCGAATTTGACTTAATGGTCAGCGAGATATTCTTCGATGGGTCGCCAATAGTTTCAACAAATTGCTATAAAATCACGATGTATTAAATCCCATTATACTTGTCTTTGATGGTCACAAAACACATTTAACTTATAAAGTAAGCAAATTCTGTGACATCAACGAGATCATATTGTATGCCCTGTACCCCTATGCAACGTATATCTTGCAACCATGCAACGTATCAGATTCTAATCCGTAAATAAATGGAAATTGGTTGTCTGCAACTGCCTGACGGCACAAAATTTGTCTTCCAAATCAAGAGTGCAGTTTGCGCCACTTATTGCAGACGTTCTAGCACCAGAAACTACGCTATCATCAATAAAAAAATAGATTTCGTAAATGTTTAATTATCCTTTCAATCCGGACGCCATCGACTACACCAAATGTGTCAAAAGTGTAGGCGAGAACAAAAAGCATCAACAATCAGCCAAAAATTAGGGAAGATGATCGTACTACAAGAAAAGCTATTACTGTATGCAAAGACGATCTTCAAAATGCAGATGTTAACTTCAATACAATATTTGAAGTTTTGAGTTTGCCTCAAACAGCAGCGCCGATCGACGAAAAATTACAAACTGATCAAAATGCAAGCTTTCCAGAAAATGAAGAAGGTGTAGTCAGTGAAATACCATGTAGTTGATAACAATGAACACTTGCCACAAGTTATTTTACTGTTAACTAGGATTTACTGAATGATCTTCTCCAGTCATTTGCTGCTGAAGCCACATCAGTTCAAACAGCTGAAAACAAAGTAGATACAGCACCTACTCTATCAAAGAAACCTGAAGAACAGGAAGCTGACATCAGCACTGCTGCACCAAATGAAAAATCAGTTACGCCTGTTCCAGCAAAGGAAACCGTGAGGCCTTTAAATTTTCCGATAAAGAAAGCTTTGGTTCCACCCATCCCAGCATTTGTGCCATCAAATGATGATAAAGAAAACGCTTCAAATCCACAGTGTGAAATTGAACAAATGGAGGATGTTCAGCAAACTGATGATTCCCTCTCCCTACTGATGCTCTGGTTACTTTATCAGCAGAACAACAAATAACAAAATACATTGAAATTACACCTTTAAGGAATACTATTGCTGGACCAAGTGAATCAAGTCAGAAGACTTCCACGGCTCCCTTAGAACAACAACACAACAAACAAGGCGTAAGTGACTACGGAATGAAACCATATGCGCGAGATGTGGAGTGATTATTAACGATTTAGCTTTGGAAAACGTGGATAAACCAGTGGGTTTCACCTACTATGTATCATTTTATCTAATGATGCATGGAAAGGTCTCGCAGTATTTCTTTGTCCTGATTGTACCAAGTAACTCGTTTAAACAACATACAACAGTAAAGTAGGCTATTACAAACATGCTCATTATAATAATTATATTGTATAACTTCCAGATGATCTTTCACAGAACTTTCCGTTACCCTTTTTGGCAGAACAGATTAATCCAAATGTGAAATACAATATTAGGTCTACAAAATTATTGGTGTCACTTTTCCTTCACTGCCTAAAATAAATTCCAGCTTATCAACTCATATGCAGGCAATCGACAAACGGTCATAGTCTTCGGATTTTCTGATTGATTTAGTTGGCATCTGTACGGGAATGTACCAAAACCCATCTCTTTGCGCAAGTTGTTATTTCAACTAACTGCTAGTGTTGTTTCGTATGCATGTTTTTTTCTTAAAAAGTAAATAATAATAATCATTATGAACGTCAATCCTTAGCATAAATATGTTCTAAACTAGTTTCTTAAGAATTTGTAATGTCAGAATCTGGAATTTGCTCTTACCACAAATGAGAAAATAGCTCTAAAAACACAACATGCTAACATAAAGGTGCGATTACATTATCAAGCTTGCTGATCATCTTGTTTAACAGTTTGCTCTACGAGCAAGTTCTTCGAGGAAGCACAAGTACACTTTTCATTGTTACACTATCGAGCTTGCTGTTGACCTTCCTTGACCGTCCTTCCCTACCAGAGGAAATTTAGTTTAGTAAGCTATTTAAACGTTGTCCGGTTTGCTCCATGAGCCTGCCCTTGAGCAATCTTGTCGAATTTTCGCTATTACACAATCTAGTTTGCTGATTAGCTTCCTCCCCTGAGTTTCCTTGACGAGCAAGCTCGTCTGTATAAGGCATTATTACACTTTCGACTTTGCTCATCGATGAAGTTTGAGCAAGCAAGCTGATCAGCAACTCGACAGTTTACTAGCGTCTTAACGCAGGAGATAAATTAAACGCGGGAGAGAAATCTAGTCACCTCTAGGAGAAAAACCTGTTGCACACGGGGAGAAAATTCTTTTATTCAAATTGACTATTCCAAATAAAATTACCTAATACCAACGCTGACTGTAATCGATGTGTCATAAACTCTACTAACACTCATAAATTCAGAAACTCCATTCATTTATTCATATTCACTAAAGGGAGTACACTAAATATATTTATATTCACTCTCTTCTGAATATTTCATCTAATACTTAGAAAATTGAACAGAAACATACTATAGTTTTGTCAACTTCAAATATTGCAGTTTGCAAATATCATCAAAAGAAATCAGTGACTTTTACGCTATAAATCTATAGAAATTACGTGTGGTCGACTAATGGGATAAAGGAAGTCGACTATTGCGCGATGGTGGTCGATAAGTGGTAATTTTGACGAGTGTTCGTAAAACATTTTTATGTCACTGTGAGATATTAAAAGCAAGCATTTAATGAACAGTAGGGTATAAAAGAACCGAAATAATGCATATAATTAATTTGTTTAAAAATATTTTGAAATATTCATACTTTAAAAGTGTTTAGAAGTAGGATTTTATTTTAACTGTAGTTTATTGGCGAACTCACCCTATGTCTACTGAACACAGCAAAGAATAAAGGGCTCACCATTTTACATAACTAGTAAGCTTACGGCGCAAGTGTATCATTTGACATATCTAGGTTCATTTTTCGAACCGCCTTGTCGTTTCGATCTACGATGTTAATACACACAAGTTCCCAGTAACTATTGCATATTACTGTTGTACTAATTTGTCGCCATGCTTCATGTGTACAAGACAGTATCCTTCCATTTTAGCTTAGCTCTGCAACGTATTCTTCTTGCTTCCAGACCAGTCTATTGCGTTTTCTTTCTATATTTCAACAAATCTTCAATTAGATAGACGTATAATCTTTACAGAGGGCCCAATTTCGTGCACGTCATTTAAAGTAGAGTTTTCAAACGTTTCTCTGTCATAAAACTAGTATATACATATTCCCCACCTTTGTACCTTATTTGAATCAATCAATCATCAATTACACTAAACTTAATTAAATAATACTTCCTCCAAGAACAGCATTTGCCTTTTTCTGCGACGAGTTGCAAAATTAATGACAAACGATTATGAACTGTGCGTTGACTAGTGATGTCTGTTGCTTATCTAGTGCTAGTTGTTGGTACGTGCGTTGTGATGTCAATATTATGTATAAAACTAGTTGACTTGTTCACACGACGTGGAATTCAGTGTGAGAAACATTTTTGAGTGTGGCGTTTAGGCAGCAACAATCAAGAAAGAGACTGTGCAGGTCCGTTACTGATTGATTTCAGCTACACGATTGTCCTAATTAGATAATTATTTGCATAAAACGTGAGAAAAATATATCTGTAAACAGTGTTCGAAGTGGGATAGAAAAGGTAAGGGTACTCTTGGCGAAGTGGGTTGGAAATGTAAGGGCCTAGTGATGGCGATTGCCTATTGAAATAAATGCAATTAGCTCTTTTTAATAAAAAGGTAGGGTACACCAAATCCAAATTGAAAAAAAGTAAGGGCACGACGTGACCCCTCGTGCCCCCCACTTCAAGGACTGTCCGTAAAGAATACTGCTAACATAATATACTCCAAAATTAGTGAGGGTAGCGAGGTAAAAAATTAGAAATGGTTACTCATCGCGAATTGTGTGGCTGAATAAGAAAATCAACTTTCAACAGAGAATGGAGTTAAATTCAATTTTGATTTGCTTTACAAAATCCACTTCTATTGGATGATTCAGTCAGCATTTCTCCACCATGTGATGAGTTTGTATATACCTTATAGAAGTAAATACAATGTTTTACATATTGCTTATAGATTAGAAGAAGTTGAAATGTTATAGTGAAGATAAGAGGGTTGAAACCAGGAAGGAGAAAATTCAGCCAAGATTCGGGTAAGAAATAGAGTATCGTCTGCAGGTAGAACTTATGACAATACATTGACTATTATTTAGGATATCTGACGCTTCTACTAGCATTACCTGTTTTAATGAGAATTTAATAAACCAGTTTGGGATGGTTTTAGAAGCATTATCCTTTGGATATAATATTAACACTATAGCCAAATACGTCTGCATGTGCAAACAACTATGGAAATATTGGTCCAGTCAGAGGTTATAATCTCTATACACTACCTATCAGACAGCTGCCGTAAGAGGGAAAAGAGACTAAAGACAAAGATAAAACAATATTCGGCCTGAATCTTAAAACGAAATCTTGGAGTGATAACACAAATCTAGACAGAACTTATCTGTAGACTCTTATGCCTTATGGTCTAACCCCTGTATTATGAGCTATGAAACTCACAGAAACAAAGACATTTTACAGTATAACATGGGTGAGGAGACTGTTAGCAGTCAGTATTCCTTTAGTGAGGAACATAACCCCTGAACAGGTAAAATGTCGCCCCCAAAACACACCAAGCAAGTGAAAGTAGCCCCTTAAGAATTTTGTAAATTTTCAGGAACTGATAAAAATTAAAATATTGAGCCCGTATTATAAGTAATATTAATGAATGCAAGGATGTCTGTGGATAATATATAATATTTTTTGTTCCCAATTGAAATATATAAATGTGTGAGAAATATATTTTAAAGTATTAAGATTGTTTTGTTTATTTATGTTACTTTTCCCAATGATGATAGTGACAACTTTATGATGTATTATCTAATGTAATTTAAGTCCGAATTTCTTTAAGATTTGTTTCAGAAGAGGCATATCAAATTTGGTACAAATTATGCTGTTAGATTGTAAGATATTAATTTTCGTCACCTAGGTGGACTCAATTACACACATTGTGCCGCTGCAAAGATACAAGAACGTTCATAACATAATAATAGAAAAATTATAAAGGTTACTGATATTACTCTCATCGACTATATATAAATACACAATCAGTATGATACTTTTGAAACATTTAACCATGTAGTATAAATGTTGAATAAATGGGGGTATAAGATCGAAATGCGAAAATACTCCTCAATATGGAATGTACAGAAACTAATTTTCCTTTAACGTTCTTGATATTACAGCACCAAGAGATTCTTATTACATGGTTCTACAAGTGTAATTTATACTGATCTCTCATTTAAAGTTACAACGTGTGCATCCACTGCCTTGTTTCTTATGTTCAATTCATCGCTACTTCAATTTAAACTAAAGATAGGGAAAATTATCTACTGAAATGTCGTTAAACCTTTCATCGAACAGAAGATTATCATCAAGCTAAGAGCAAATAGTACATACTAATAACATAATTTATATAAAAATATTAATATTCTTTAAATTGTTAGTTGAAAATCTTAAGTCTTTCTTTTATTTTATGTGCTCATTTTATAAAGCTATTTTATAAAGAATGTGTCAAAACTAAAGTATGCTTAAGTGTAAAATTGAAACGTGACATTGAAGGTTTGAGAGAAATGGTGCTCGTAACCCTTTACGTATAATTCAAAACTAAGTAGCTTTGGTTTACTACAAATATTTTTCCTTGCATTTAGTACTTCTAGAAAGTAGTAAACATATTTCCTTAATGCTATTTTCAGGATTTTGGATGTCAACAATGTTTGATAATGAAAGTACAGCTATTCAAGCAGCAATGGGAAGCTTTTATCCCGTGTTATGCTTAAGTGGTACGATTCCTTTTGTTCGTGTTTGTGTGAGTAGATATATGTTAAAATTTATTTTTGTTATTTTCGTAGAATATTTGCGCTATGTATAATCAATAAGTTCAAAATGGATGTTCATATAATTTCAAATCAAACGTTGCAGAAGTCAAATTTGAAAGTTATTTGCTCAACTAGTGAATAAAATCTAAGGCCATTATATATGCAGAAGGATTAAAACTTGGGCACCATAGAGCAATTCCCTTATGCGGGGGTGCAGAACGGTTGAAAAAATAGCGATACACGTTTATGTGGGGAATTCAACTATCGTACTTGGTGAAATAGTGGCGTATAGGAAATACGTGTAAGGTGAATCAATTTAAAACTTTCAACGGGAAACTGGGATGAATTATTGTTTAGATTAAAACACTTCTTAGTTCTAAATAATTTTCATAGAAAAAAATGTGATCATCTCAGCAGTTTGGGAGCTACAGGAGCAGTTTGGGAGCAGTTTGGGAGTTTATTCAATAGTTGCACACCAAAGGACAACTCCGTTATTCATACGGAGAGTGAAAACTGGAAAGAAGTAAGCAAATTCGAGTTTAAAGAACCACTCCATTTATGTGTTTCCAAACACGTTCGAGTGAAAAAAACATTCCCTCTTTCTATTTTCGCTCTCTGTATTATTAACGGATTTTACCAATGGTGTGAAACTTCTGAATCAACTGTAGCTCTCAATCGGCTGCGATGATCACAATGTTCTTTTTCCTATGGAAATTGTTTAGAATTAAGTAATGTTTGCATCTAAACGATAGTTGACTCCAGTTTCCGATTGAAATTTTCACCTTCACACGTATTTCCTATACCTCACCGATTCCCCAAATACGATAGATCTCCATGTAACCTTTTATCATTATTTTTTTTCAATGTTCTACACCCAATAGTTTTTGAGTTATAACCAATGGACGAAGTTGGTGACGTAATATTGGTCCTGTAACACTTAGCTGTTGTAGCCCCAAACTGTATCGAATATTGAAATATATCTCCCCTAAAAGTTATTTTGTTTTCAATGGTTATTTAAAAAATATAAAGAGTTGCCCCAGTTTCCATTTGAAATTTTCAAGGTGATTCCTCTTACCCGTATTTCCAGTACGCCAATGATTTCCCAAATACCAAATTTGAATTCTCCATGTAAAGTTTTATCATTATCTTTTTAATCGTTCTGTATCGCTGCATAACGGAATTGCCCTATAGTGCCGGACTTTCGAATCACGTAGTCATAAATGAATGTACTAGTAAGATTAAGAATGAATTTCAAACAACTTGATAAAATGGTAATGGGTTAAACAACAAAGTTAGGTGAATATGCAGAAGTGAAAATCTTTCTATGTGAATTTAGAGCTGATGGTAATCAACAACGCAGATCAACATTGCTGAAGAGTTGAAACGTTTTAGGAGTGCCCGGAAATAATGTAAGAAACTCAAGAAAAATGCACAGCAACTGAGAAACTCTTGTGCTACTCGAAAGGTTTTCTAAGGTACGAAGTTCGTAAAATTTAAGAACTTGAAAGAGCAAGTGACGTAATCAAAGTCTTCCTATCACCCAAAAGATTATTCAGTTTAAGGTTTCGAAGCTTGAGCATGCAGCCAAATTCAAGACTAGTTTGGGATAGTGCGGAAGGATGATAAGAAGAAACAACGTCTTTCATCAAAGATAGACAACGCTGGAATATTGCCTTGCCAATGATTTGAATAAAAAGTTCGTTAAGTACCCGCGTTTTGTGATACGCTTGAGAGTAACTCACAGTCACATGTTCGGTCAACTTAGAAATTCAGACAGAACTCCAGCAGATCCTTTGACATACTCTCAAACGTAACTGTTGACGATAAAGAACTAAATACCGTTCTAGTGGAAACAACTGCAAATAAACAAATATGGATTACAGTGATGTTTCGTACTTCAGCTAATGGGAGGAAATTACTACTTTTTGTGATCAGAAGCAAAAGTTGCCGATCGTCCATTCCCACACCTGTTGAGAAGACAAGGTTTATTATGCATGTCGCAAAACTTCTGAAACTGATTTTGCTGGCGAAAGTAATTCAAATAATTTCACTCAATATTAATTTTGAGAAAAGGAAAAAGCCAAGCTACACGCGCGCAAGACCGAGTCACTAGCTCTTCGTGTCAGGTCAAGTGATGGGCCCGAGTGAAATATTTTAAAAACTAGGAAAAACAGGATTTATGTGTAGATACAATATTACCTTTTAATATTGAGTAAACCGCAAGAAAGCTTCGGTTAGAATTACCGACAGCAGGACTCGAACCTGGGTGTCTCCTAAGTTTTGATTCAAAGTGTTCATGACCACTAGACCAGGTTAGCGGGATTCATGGAACTAAAGTCAGTCTCTCACACTACTAAAAATTCACTTTTGAGAGAATAAGACGAAATCTCTACTTCATAATAGCATAACATTCGAGCTATATGGATGTGAAGTATACATATGATAAGATAAAGGCATAAAACTACAGCTCCTTGATCTAATGATTGATATCGCTGACTTTGGATAAACAGTGGGAACGCAACTGAGATTTTCCAGGAATACTTCTCTTCCACGAGACGAATACTGGTAGTGTACCTTTATAAATTCTCTCGGTGATATATTCCAATCCCTCTTTTTACCGCTGCAGCAAGTCATAATCTGGCAGGTAGCACATTTAAAACAGTGTATAGTCGATAAATACAAGAGTTTAACAAGGTTTTCCTTGTGAAATAAAATATGATCATGTATAAATTAATTGTTATGGTGAGGAAACAATGGCGTAATTCTTTCTTTAATAGCTGGCCTCAGTAAGCATTAATAACGACTAAGTCTATAAAGTATTCTCTCTCCAGCTCCATTGTACCTATGAATGATCTGATAAATGTAGTACTTCAACAGCCTACCACCGATTTAGTAGCTGTGCATCTGGTAAGTTGCTACTGGTGAAGGTGAACAACGGATGACTACTAAACCATATATATATATATTTCAAGTCAATCACGTCCTTGTGTCTTAAAACTTCTCTGGTTACCTACATATTACTTCAACCGTAAGATCTAATGTTAAAAGTGACTCGGATTGGCGTTGATGTAAGAAATATACAATCTGAACGCCGCTCCAGTCTGAAATCTCCAGCCGTCAATCTGAAAGAGTAAATACACGTCACCTTAACAATGAGAATTGAAGACATCTTAACGGTTGCATTTCATTTTTCTGTGCGTATGATGATGTTATTTTACGGGTAAATCAATCTGCAACACAGCCTGGAGGGAAACGAATACATTTGACAGCTACAGTCCAGAGTCCCTACTTCTCCAACAACCTTGACCTGGATGAAGACGATGAGACATATAGTAGTATGGTTGTAGGTCTTGCAGCGCACCTGATGAAGTAGTCATTGGATCAAATGAAATATAGTGAATACGGTTTCTATCAACGTGACTAGTTAGGATTTCCATTTCCTTAGAAAAAAAAAAATACTTTCGTATAAAAATATTATGATCATTACATGTACATTAAACAGACCTGTCTGGACACATTAATAAAAATCCTGAGTTAAAATTTCTCTTCTGTACATAAATATTCATATTCATTGAGTGATAAGGGAAGGTAAAAACATTTATTAAAACTACAAGCTGCAGGAGTCACAAAAAGGTTAAAGGAAAACCTAATTATTTTATTTACATTGGTTGGGTGTAGCTCAGTTTTCCTGTAATCTTGGTGCGACTCCTTCCGACGGTGATTTTAATTGTACTATGCTTCTACCTCGGTCCCTTATCATCTGATGAAGCAAAATTGGATTAACTGTGTCACTACAGTTTTTATGAACAGTTCAAATAGGTGTTCTTATTTATTTAGGAAATTCTAGGTGGTCACATCTTGTGCTTACACAAGGAACATTTCTTAATGTAAGTGTTTTTATGTTTCAATATAGTGTCTAGAAAAAGAAACTTCTACCCACATTCAAGAGACGAATATTTTTGTTTGTAGTATGATTCTTTTACGGTTTTCCGAATGTGTGAATTTTATTTGGAGATAATGTGAAATTATATTAATATGTTATATTGGGATATAAATTATCAAAACACTGTGCGTCTATAAAATGTGCGTAAAGACTATGTAGGTATTACTAAGAAGAAATTCAAATAAATGTTAAACAAGTTAGTTCTGCGATTCAACTAACAATCGCCGAGGTCCGGTTTAGTATTTTAGGCACACAAGCATTAATTTTCGTAAAATAGGTTGAAAACACTGACAACTGCAGTTCTTAGGTACGGGTAAACCCACCGTACTTTTCTATTGTGTCGAATAATGTTTATGCCAAGTCTAACCGAATGGAAGCAATTTGAATAATTGATTATTTTTTTAAAAATGGATTGGCAACACTAAACTACTGTACCAACCAAGATTGTTCCAGCGGCTCTGAAAACTATGTACAAGAAATGACATTTTATATAAAAATATAAACACTGACTGATTATTTTAACAGTTTAAAATGAAGCCACAAGTATATTTGCTCCAAGACTACAAAGAACAGTGTGTCAGCAATCTTATCTTACTACGAAATATACTGTGCATATTTATAGAAAATTTAGTAACATTTCTCTTCTTGACGTTAATGTTAATGGTTGCTGCCTACCTACATACTTAGTTAGACTCGGTCCATTGTCTTCGTGATTATGTATCTATAATACTATTTCTACAACTTCTAGAGCTACTTATACAACTATTCCTGCTTCTACTATGCTTCTCTTTCCTCATCTTCAGATACAGTTTATAAATACTGCAGCTGCCTGTGGCAGGATTCGAAAATGTAATCTTGAGACAGGTCTTGGGGGCATAGTGTAGTGGTTACAGTGACGAACAATACATCATCAGGCTCAAGGTTCAAATCACGCCACAGCATTTTCAAACTACACCTGAAGACGAGAGACGAGGAGCTTCATCGACACGTTGTAGAAGTAAGAGTGTAGATATATAATCACACAATTAGGAGTATAGACATAGGTATGCTGGAGGGTACTGACAAAGGCTCATGAGCCCTTTCTTAAATATTTAGTTTTGTTTGAGCCTTTTGTTAAAATTGCTGACGAGGAGAAAATAAAATGAACATACCTTCCTAATTTAAGCACCTCCAAAAGTCATTTACAAAGTTACCATTATTGAGCATAAGGACGCAGTGGTACTGCTCAATCACTATGCACAAACATTGCCATAAACATATGTTCAATTTAAACGCTACCATGAGTGTGCGTGCGTTTGTATATAATATGGTGATTTTTGCGTGCGTTTTGTGATTTGTAATATTTGTGGCAATTTAACCAGACGGGGTTTCCGGAATAATGTGTTCTATATGTTTTGTTTACTTTTTCTTGCGAATTCATTTGGGGCTCATTTCTGAGTACGAAATCTCGAAGACAATTGAGAAAGCCCATAGGAATCTTAACAGAGTAAAAGTATAGATATATAATCGCAGTATTAGGAGCATAGATACTCTTGAGAATAATGGATAAAGACCAACTAAATATGTCTACAATAAACATTTCGCTTACATTTGACTGTTTGCTAAGGTTAGAGTCGATACACTCTAATCTCCGACTTCCTTGACCTCCATCTTCAAACGTTTGCCCAAGATCTACCTTCCTACATCAAGGATACGAACCACTTCCTCTCCACAATACATCTGAATTTTGTCTATCTCTGACGCTTTCCCACCTGATACCATCTTGTTACAGTTTACGTGACGTCACTGTATACCAACATTCCCCACACCTATGGTCTCACTGCCCTGGAACACTTTCTCGACATACGCCCCAGTCCTCGTAAACGCAGCACACATTTTCTGCTTCAGCTAGACCAGTTTGTCTTCAGCATGAAACATTTCACCTTTGAGAATCACAATTTCCTGCAAATCAGAGGCACAGCCATGGGCACCCTCATGGCCTCTTCCTACCCCAACATTTTCAGAAGAGCCAAAGATAAAGGGGAAAGTGAGAATAAAGAAACAATATTGAGAAATATGATGAAAGTGCAACTAGAGGCGGAACGAAGTTGAGAATGAAGAAGAAGAATGAAAAGAAGAAGACAGTGCGCTGCACGGAATTACAGCAAGTTGAGGCCGGGTTCATGGTTGGCGGTAAGGATAGAGATGTATGTCTGCTCCATTCTGTTCCTCACTGTGGCAGGTGAGTCATGGTTCAAGATATTAAGGATGCTGACTCAAAAAGTTTCGTCAAAAGTGCACCCGTGAAAGGACGTAAACTTTATTTTTATATGGGCCAGTCTAGTAACTTGGGACTTCGGCCCGCCACGATTCACCTTTAGCTGTTAAAATCCACACCCATATCGAAACCGGGACCTTCGAGACGATGGCCTACCACCGCAGACCGCTCGGCCACCCGGTCGGCCCGTAATAAGAAGTATGTTCAGGTATGGGGAGGTGCGGAAGTTGAAATTTGGACTAGTAGCGATGGTTGTTGATGTGGATTGTTAGAAGAGTTTGGGTTTCGCCAACGTAGAAGGCGGAACATAGGTTACAGAGTAGGAAATAATAGAGGTTGGAAGATATGCAACTGTAGGAGTGTCGGAAAGTGTACGTCTTGTGAGTGACAGGATGTTTGAAGGTCAGACCGGGATCGAAAATAGGGCAGGTTTTGCAGCGGTGTCTATTGCACTTGCTAGATTTCGGGAGAAGGGGCGGGTTTGGTCAAGTTCTGGTGAGAATTGTGTTGTGTTTCGGAGGTATGCGGTAGACTATTTTGATGCAGTTTCAGGTGAAGCAGTGAGTATAAGGTGCACCAGTTTGAGGAGTTTTCGGAAGGCTGGGGTGGTACTGGTTGAGAAGATTGGGAGTGGAAGGAGCTTCGTGGGAAGGTCGGTGGGAGAGTAATTTCCGGCACGGTCCAGTTGTTTATGGATAAAGTGTTTGTGGTATCCACTGTCATTTAGAGCTGAAGAGAGAGTACTGAAATAATGTTGGAGCAGGTCATCAGAGGAATAGATGCGGGAGCCCCGGACAACAAAAGCATATGGAATACAGCGTTTGGTATGGTATGGATGGGAGCTGGTGAAATGGAGAGATACTGATACTCTTGGTAGATTTGCTGTGAATGCCTGTCTCAAGTCGATTTTTCTTGAGCCAGATATCCATACTATGAAAAGTTGTATGTTCCCTGGAGAAGGACCAAGTGAATTTGACTGGAAAGGTGCAGTTGAGGTTTTGCAGAAATGTTTCCAGTGACTCCTGTCAGTGGATCCAAATCCAAATCAAGAAAATGTCGTCGATATAGCGAAGCCAGGTGAAAGGTTTAAGAGGAGTGGAGTTGAGGTATTCGGTCTACAGCGTCCCATGAAATGGTTGGTGTAGGAAGGGTCCATGAGAGTCCCATGGCTGTGCCTCTGATTTGCAGAAAATTGTGATTCTCAAAGGTGAAATTTTTAATGCTGAGGATAAACTGGGTTAGTTGAAGCAGAAAAGGTGTGCTGGATTCATGAAGACTGGGGCGTGTGTCAAGAAAGTATTCCAGGGCAGTGATACCGTGGGTGTGGGGAATGTTGGTATATAGTGACGTCACGTCAACTGTAACTAATATGGTGTCAGGTGGGAGAGCATCAGAGATATATGTATTGTGGAGAGGAAGTGGTTCGTATCCTTGATGTAGGAAGGTTTGATGTATCCTAGATCTTGGGAAAACGTTTAAAGATGGCGGTCAAGGAAGTCGGAGATTCTTTCAGTGAGAGAACCAATACTCGAAACGATGGGTCTGCCAGGATTACCAGGTTTATGGATTTGGGAAGTAGGTAAAATTTAGGGATCCCCTCATGGGGTCTATGCACTTGGAGGTAAGTGCGGATTTTATTAAGGAAGAATTGGGCGAGATCATCCTCGAGGGGACGGTAAAAGGTAGGATCGGAAAGTTGTTTGAAGGCTTCGGATTGGTAGTCAGAGTAATTCATAACTACCGTGGTGGATCCCTCGTTAGCCGGGAGGATAACGATGGTTGGATCAGAGGAAGATTGGAGTTAGCTCTTCGCTCTGCAGGGCTGAGATTCGAAGGTGTCAGTGAAACCAGGGTTAGGAATATATATATAGATATATATACCTCAGAATATAAGAAGTACGTTACCTTCCTTCGTCAACCCGTAACCAAGGACTGTTTATATAACTCGGACGTAAAACGTTACTTGAAAACCAGTGCTCGAAATAATACGGTATACTCCGGTACGATATAACGGTACTTTTTATTTTTCTTATACTGGCTTTCTTTAAAACAATTTTTAAATTCTGTTAGCTGACATTATTGCTTTGGAAATATTATATACCGTCACTCCTAAATTTCCATTTCGAGCACTGTCGAAAATATTTTTGCGTCATGCAATTATATAGTAATCCATCATACATTCTATGCCCCACTACTCTCATCCCTTCCTATCGTAAAAATTAAAGTTCCGTAGGTAAAATCACCAATGAAAAATTATCTAAAAATTAAATTGGATACTAACTTTAAAAATGTCCTGTGTGTGCAATTCCTGTAGTAAATATAACAAATTCATCAATGCAATTAAACAATAATTAAGACCAAAGGTCATCTTTCTAAATATGTTTCTGTCGAAAACTAAACAGATAAAACAGCTATCTTTTTTGCAATCTAATCGCATGTTATCATTATCATAACTGAATCTTTTCAGGCATTTTCAGATTAGTCTATAAAACTTGAACTCTCTTACGTTAAGTCAGATTCTTTTGTAATATTGTTTAAGATCATCAACCTTCAATACGCGTTACTCACTTTATAGCAATTATAGTAAACTTAAGGCTTCTGTTAATCTCACTGGGTTAATAAATTGTCGTAGATTCTTTTTCGTAGTTGGGTCTAATCAATTTGTGGGTGTAGCCTTGCTCATTTACCCATCTTCGAATCTCCAAGTCATAATTATGTTGTTGGATTTCCATATCATGGTTCGTTGCCTTTTGTTTTCCCGCCCTGTTCTTCCTTCTCTCCTTTTGCTTCCTCTGGGTTTAGGTATAAATTCATCTGGAGTAACATTTGTTTCCTTTGCTTGTTATCAGCTGTAGTTAATGATGTCAGTTCAACTTTCGGCTCGAATGGAATTCCAAAAGGTTTCTTTTCACTCTTGGTGGATACTATCTGTATATTTTCTTTTACCTTTTGCCACCATTTCTGTCAATTCTCCTCTGAGAAAGTAGTGTTCTTGTTGATTAATTGAAATACTGACGTTTGGAAATCTTTCAATTCTTGAATCATAGATCTTACAAGAAACATACCTGTACAAACACACTCAGATTTGAATGAAATATTCATATTTGATAATTTTCAATGTGAAAAGAAATAGGCTGAGCTCCTACGTTTTCCATTTGCGTCTAGAAGGAGCTAGGCGATCGAAAATTCAATGTCCCTTGTGAGATGTATTGAGTAGCTCAAATGTGGTCCATATAGTTGCTATAGATTTAACGCAACACAACTGTAACCATATCACATGTAAATGAACTTAGTACTGCATCTCTGGCGCATGCTGCATGCCCAGTCCGCCATATCAGATTCAACTTATTTTTAAATAGGAAGAGGAGCAAGTGATATATCAAATACATCTGAAATTTTCTCAGAGTGTCAGTGGTGCCATTAGTTTTAACTTATGTATAACCATTCTCAAGTTATTGCATATCATTATTTATTTATTATTATTACCGTCACTCCGACATTATTTATAATTTACTTGTAATAACTTGAGAATTATTGAAGATACGGCAGAACTAATTGCATTAGCGAGTTCATGAGAAAATTTAAGATGAATTTGATATGTGATTTGCTCCTATTTTTATTTGAGGAAAATAAGTTAAATCCAAGATGGCTGACGGATCATGTAACATGCGTCAGAAATGCAATCGTTTGTCTCATTTACATTTCACATTGCATAAGGGTACATTCATGTTCTCTACAATCGGCAGAAATTATACAGATACTTCGATATATATCAAATGCAAAATGTAATATGCAATAACTTGAGAACAGTTAGAAATACGGTAAAACTAATTGCACCAGCGACATTTGAGAAAATGTCAGATGTATTTGATATGTTACTTGCTCTTATTCCCGTTTGAAAAAATATGTTGAATCTAATATGGCGGATCCAAGATGGTGTACTAGGCATGTAGCATCCGCCGGAGATACAGTAATTAGTCTCATTCACGTGTGATATGGTTACATTCATGTTACGTAATATCTGTAGAAATTAAATGGTTCATTTTTGAATCATGCAATATATTTCACTAAGAACACCACTGAACTTTCCGATCTCCTATCTCCTTCTAGACGCAATTGAGAAACGTAGGAGCTATTTCTTTTCACATTGAAAACTATCAACTGGGAAATTTTCATTGAAATCATAGTGTGTGAGTTCAGGTATGTTCCTTGTTAGTGATTGTTGACTTTTGTCATAGTAGTACCGTCTGCTGAGATTTGCGCATTCTGATCTGCATGGTCGTAATCTTCTCTGTATGATGTTTCTACATCCTTTTGTCCACCTTAAAAATATTTTTTCCATGTGGAAAACAAAATATCCCATTCGACCTATGATAACGCTGGTCATTTCTATAGACGTTGTTCTAAAAAGGAAACTAATATTCTACTTGCCAATGCATATGTAGCTGTTCCATGTGTTTCTAATGTTGTTCAGTTAATTATCTTAGCCAGGTCATTATTTGGTGTGAATTGATCCAAGGCTCCTGAGTTTTCAAAAGTAGCTATTGATATAAGGTTACTCCTTATACCTGAATTAATTTTGCAATATGTGGTATGTTTATAATACGACTGGATCTTGATTACATCTCCTTGATTGTTCACATCTGAATCTGACGAATATTTCGAAGAATCAGATCTTCGGGAAGATCCAAATTAACTTTAGTAATCACACTCTGAAGCGTGACTGCATAGTACCGGACATAGGCTGTGTATTCTTTTTACTGAAGAATAGAATGTCCTAAGAATGCATTACCTTAACGAAAATCGAGTTTCAGTATGTTCCTAACTACAGAGGCTATACTGGAATGAAAACAAACCTTGCCATACATCATAGAATAGGTAGATTCCACAAAATTCATATAAACAACATGTAATACATATGGTTTAAGATTCATGACATTGTAATTATGAAAATACTGGTCCAGTCCCGAAGCATGTCCATTAGATGGAGAAACCAGAAATGCTGGTGCAGCCGCAGACATCGTCAGTAATCTGAACTGGATGGGTTTCAAGCAAAGCAGATGAGGATGATACAGTATCGATTGGTATGTTGATTGTTTCCGTTCTGAAGGACTATCGGAAGGAGCTAAGCCTGTTCTCGTGACCGCCATAACGATGACGGCTTTTGTTATTTCGATCATAGGTAAAGAGTGATTCCAAATACCCAATAATAGGTTAGATCTTACTTGATATTATAAATAAAATTAAAAAAACACAAGGAATTCTGTGTCATTATTAAACCAAAGAACAAGGACAATACGCTAACTTCCTAGAATATAACCATAAAGTTCAAATGCATTGTACAGTAGATGATGAAAGGAGCATCCTTTCTCTAACAAAGTTCAGTCGAGAGTTCTTCTGCACATATGTTTGGGGCCCAGATATGTCAATTATTAAATGGATCTATCATCAAAATCCACCTCGTTGAAAATTCGCCATAACTTGTCCTATAATATGTTTAAAATAATGGTTCCGTAGAGCTTAGTTTGGAATTGATGTCTGCCCATCCATCAAAATGCATCAAAATCTAAGATACCAAGGTAAAATGAATAAATTGTGTTAAAATTATCTATAAATGATTTGAATAGCAATTTGCGTGAGTGATAGTAGCTTACGTATTCAAAATGATAGTATGTCTGTGTTTATTACTGTTTGTAAGTTTACTATTTTACATTACATATTTTCAATTTTAATTGCTTTTCTAGGTCTAATGTGGCCTCTCTCATCTTTGGATAAATTTTGGAAAGGTTTAGCCTACGTATTACCACTAGCACTTCCGATAGCTTCCTGTAGAAATGTGCTTCTCCGGGGCTGGGATATTGGTCGTAAAGGAGTTTATCTCGGATATATTGTGTCTATCACTTGGATTTTGATATTTTTCGCGCTGAGTGTGATTTCGATGAAAATAAGATTTCATTGAATCATTTCTTCCCTGTTAAACATAGTAACGTGTACTATGGTGTGTGAAAATAAAGAACAGTGTTTCTAATAATATACCATTTTAACTGATGATAAAATTACTTTATGTAAATATTTTACATAAGTTTTAAATAATTGTAGAAAGAAATAAAATGATATAAGCTCCCAAAAAGTTTGTGTTTCTATCTGTTAGAAGTAGCATTAACAATTGTTTTTATGAAAGTATTTGTATGCCTTGATGTAACACTAGATATAACAAATGTTAATTTTCACTTTAAGATTCCCTTCACAGTCATCCGTAGTTGCGGGCTACGCGCTACGGATTCTTATTGTTTATAATTTTAAGCTCCATTACATAGTCGCACAAGCGCGTAATACGCAATAACCATATATCTGGTATAGTAAAAAGTAAACCATTATTTTGCCAATAGATGGCTTCAGTGATCTGTATCTCGCGTTGTATAAGTTCGATCGAGTTCAACGAGATGGCGTTCAAACGATGAGATTGCGTACTACAAACACTGTTCAGATAGTTGTGTGAGTTGACTCAGTGTTGTGTGAGCGCGTGTCAAAATGGACACTAGCAAAGAGAAAATACGCTATATTTTACAGTTTTTCTTCGATAAAGGCGAAAACGCAAGCCAGGCGGCTGCAAATGTTAATAGTGTTTATGGTCCTGATACTGTAACAGCCAATCACGCGCAATTTTGGTTTCGTCGATTCCGTGCCGGTAATTTTGACGTCAAAGATGTACCACGCACTGGAAGGCCAAGTGTCGAAAATTTCGATAAAATCATGGACATTGTCGCGTCCGACCGTCATGTAAGCACTGTTTCGATTGCCCAATAGCTAAACATTGCACAAAAAACCTTGTGGAACTATTTGCATAAGACTGGATACACAAAGAAGCTTGATGTATGGGTGCCACACGAGTTAACGCAAAAAAACCTCATGGACCGAATTTCCATCTGCGAATCGCTGCTGAATCGCAACAAAAGCGACCCATTTCTGAAGCGGTTGGTGACTGGTGATGAAAAGTGGATCACTTACAACGTCACGCGAAAACGGTCGTGGTCGAAGTGCGGTGCGCCGGCGTAAACGGTGCCCAAGCCAGGATTGACGGCCAGGAAGGTTTTGCTGTGTGTTTGGTGGGATTGGCAGGGAATTATCTACTATGAGCTGCTCCCCTACTGCCAAATCCTTAACTCGGAACTATACTGTCAACAATTGGACCGTCTGAAGGCAGCAACCGCCCAGAAGCGCCCAGCTTTGGCCAATAGGAGAGTCATTGTGTTCCACCAGGACAACGCCAGGCCATAGTGACTCGCCAGAAGCTCCGGGAGCTTGGTTGGGAGGTTCTTATGCATCCACCTTATAGTCCGGACCTGGCACCGAGTAATTACCATCTGTTCCTGTCCATGGCGAACACGTTTGCTGGTGAAAAATTCGCTTCAAGAGAGGCTTGTGAAAATCGACTGTCTCAATTTTTTGCCAATAGGGACAAGGGCTTCTATGAGAGAGGCATCATGATATTACCTTCCAAATGGCAACACGTTATCGAACAAAACGGCGCATATGTGATCTAAATCGGATCATTCTTACTATGGTAAGTCAAGCCTTCAATGTCATGCAAAAATAACGGATTACTTTTTACTACACCAAATATTTCTTTCTGTAAAAAAAAATAACATTTTTTCCATGCCGTTCACTCGCCCTATTTCATCTTGGTTTCATTGTCAACGCATTGCCAGACCTTCTGACTTTTCAGAACATCTTATTTCAAATGGCGTTCTACAACTTCTTTGTTATTACCAATCTCAAGTCGTGACTCTAACTACTGGACCAAGGGGTCTGATACAACAGTCCTTTTAAAAAATCGAAATCGTACAGAGTGAATTTCGCCTAGAACCTTTCCAATATTTAAATTTCCATGGGCCTCGGAACTTATTTATTTTAATTTAAGCACTAGCAACAGTTCAAGAGAGAAAAAAATGAAATTTGATTGATATGGAACAACACCCGTGTGTGCGTAAGCTTTCATAAGAGCAATGGAATTACTTGCCTTCCGAAACCCGTAGCCCATGACCCATATAGGGCTCTCTGTACAGCCCGTGCGAATCCAGAAGAATACAGATGGCTATGCAAGCTTCCATAATAGCAAAGGAAGTAGCTACGGATTACCGTGTAGCGGGCCTTAATAGCTTAAAATATTGCTTTAGCCCTTGTTCTGTACCCAGTACCAGTAATTTAGTGATTGTCGTCGCTGACTTCGGACAAGCACTATGGATGCAGTTTGAGTTCGAGTCCCGCTCGCGTCCCCAAGCTTCTATCATAGACCTCATAATAGACCTTATAGACCTTTGTTGGATGAGGATGACGATCAAATGCAACAACAACTTGCGGATCAATTAAATGTTACACGAGAAACAGTTTTCCATACGTTTAAAAACCATGGGCAAGATTCAGAAGGTGGGAAAATTGGTTTCACATGAATTGACTGAACGACAGCAGGAAAACCGAAAAACCACTTGCGAAATTCTGCTGGCCAGGTACAAAAGGAAATCATTTCTCCATCGAATTGTAACTGGTGACGAAAAGTGGATCTATTTCGAGAATCCTAAGAATAAAAGATTATGGGTAACTTCAGGAGAACCTGCGACATCGACTGCAAGACCAAATCGCTATGGACGGAAGACAATGCTTTGTGTTTGGTGGGATCAGAAGGGAGTGATCTATTACGAACTAATGAAACCTGGCAAAACCGTTAATACACAACGTTATCGGCAACAAATTACCGATATGCATCAAGGTTTGCGTGTCAAACGACCAGAATATGACCAAAGACAACATCAAGTGATTGTGCTTCACGATAATGTACCCTCCCACACAGCACAACCGGTCAAGGAAACGATTGCGACGTTTGGCTGGGAAATCCTTCCTCATGCGGCTTACCTACCTGACTAGGCGCCTTCCGATTTTCACTTATTTGTATCCATGGGACACACACTTGCTGACCAGCGCTTCACATCTTACGAAAATGGCTTGATGACTGGTTTGCAGCACAAGAGGCACAGTTTTTTTTGTTTTTGGTTTTTTTAGTCTGGCATCCACACATTGACGGAACGATGCCAGAAATGTATCGCTAGCGATGGCCAATACTTCGAATAAAATAGTTCTTAGCATTGTCATCCAATCACTGTGTCTTTTCTGTACATAAATTCCGGTTTCATATTTACGCACCTGGTAGTTGCTAGAAACTATTGAATCTTCTTGCGTATGATGATAAAACATTACTTATTTAAACTTTAATGATGAGTTTATATGCAAGCAATTTGTTGTAGAAATTTTGTGTTTACTCGCCGTTCGTTTCGTTCATTTTTGTATAAAAAGGTAGAATTTAAGGGCTCTTCAACCTTATTAAATGCTAAATTTCTAAGATTACTAAATTACAATTTGAAAGTAAATAATTGTAAATTTAAATTTTAACTTAGCCAACTGTCCGTTCTCCCAATTGTAGCTGGGGTGTGTTAAAACGACAATTACGAAGGCGGACATTTGGGTAAGTTTAAATTTAAATTTGTAATTCCAACTCTTCGTGGGTTGTTCCAGGCTTCTATTTAAATAATTGTATCGTAATTTATAGAATTTCTTCAACTAATGCTCAATTAGTTAATTAAATTACGTTTCCTCGAAAACATGCCACAAAATATGTCTGATTTTAATATGATATTGAGTAAGGTAATCGTAAATAATACATATATATTTTTTTTTCTGCAAATCTTTATTAAACACAGCAAAGGAAAGACAAAAGCAACATGGAGTCAAAGGTTTACAAATTGAATACATTTATGGTTTTGAAAATGAAAGTGCTTGTCTGCTTATTCATTCACGATTTTTTAAATATGAAATAACTACAAATGATAGAACTATAATGCAGACTATCAACATCTTCTAAAATAACACTGACTTTTCCATCAGTAATCGTGCACAAAATAAAACTTAATGCACTCATAATCCTTTACAGTCACTGTTTTGACGTTAGCTGATTATGTACAAATTGCAAGTGATTGCTAAATATACTTTTTGTTACCTACCAAAAAGCATTTACTTGTGTGTTTATGCGCACATAGCTTTTCATCTATACTTTATTTCAAGAACAATCATACTAAAGATGAAAAATAATACAGACCATCCTACTATTATGAGGTAACCTTCCCATACTCCATCATGACTTATGCTCCAACCTCGAAGCATTATATTTCGTAAAGACTGAACAGGAAAGGTTATTGGAATAAAATAACTCAACACTCTCCAAAATTTATCCATAGCCAGAATAGGCCAAACAATACCTAAAGAAGAAATCTATTAATTAGTACAAAAGCAGTAACACGAATAAGGCTGAGTCAAATATAAGGCTGACTTTCGAGCATTCAGAAAGTCAGCCAAGTACATTTAGCCATGTGTATGTGTATGTAAATACGTGAGATACGAGACGAGAAAATATTGATTCGTACATTTTAAAAAGATACGTCCAGGAGTACGAGTTGGTGTGAAATTGAGAAGAACGTTTCAAAATGGAAAATAATAAAGTGAGATCAATACAATGCAAGTTAGCATGTTCTAATGTAACCTGATTCTGAGTCATGAGATTATATTGCTATTGTAATATGTGAATACGATATTGGTCAGTAAAGGTTGGTGGGGACAGATGCTCGTTTTTTTTAAGTGAAGAAAATGTACAGAAACTACGTTATTTCTTTTTATTATCTATTCATTTCCTCTTATTTTTTATTCATTTCCTTTTATTTTCCATTTATTTCCTTTTATTTACCACTTATTTATCTCTTTAAATTAACATATTACTGACTGCATCCATTATCAATTAAATCCTTTCGCAGTTTATATAACTGACATATCAATGAAACAAAATTAGCGTCTGAAAACAAGTTTACTCATCGTCTTGATTTTCATTGTTCATAGGCCACTTTAAAATATTAATTCTAAGCATTGTGGTAATTGAAGGGGGAAAGGGGGACTTCCCCAGGCACCTCTTAGACACTTCCCCGAAACCTTAGACACTGGTCTTTGTTCTTTCTAGGTTAAAACTTGTTAGTAGCTTGATGAACGATAGCAAATCACTCCGAAAAAAAAAATTAATTAATTTAATTAAATTAAATAATCATAATATTCAACTTACTGAACATAACTAACATCTTTGAAGACGTCTCACTTTCCGACATATTAGATTTTCTTGTTCATTACGTTGGAAGCTAATGCATTATGATCAATGGCTATTAGACAATTTGAAACCATAAAGAGATTAAGAGAGGTGGTACGAAGGCATTGTTAGACTTTCAACAACTCACGTAAATTTAAACGGGCACGTTCCATCAAAGGACGTGTTGTATGTCCAAGCTTGCACAAAGAATATATTTAAACAAACAATAGATTATTTATGTGGAAGATTTCATGTCGAAGAACGAGAATTGTGTAAACTTTCTTTCTGTGTACGTTATCCATCATGACCAATTGATGCTATGAAATAAACGCTGTATGGTGAGTAGCGTGTGTTTTCTTTATCGTTTATTTCAAAAATGATCCACAGAAGTCAGATTTATATTTCCTGAATTACAAGACCAACAATCAAATGGTTGGTGACAACATGCAGAAATTCATCAATTAGAGGTATTGTGAATTTGAACGGCACGAGGCGAACGGGAATTCACTCTTACGACTTTACAGATGACTAGTGTAAGGATGTATTGAGTACTGAGTATTAAAACATTGTCCAACGTGTTATTCATTAATGTCAATTGTCTTCCGGTAGATAACACAGCACAACATCTTTTCCGACTTGAAAGCTTTTTTCACAAAATAGAATGAGTTTTGTTGTTAATTTCAGGAATACCATCAGATTTGTTCTGTGACGTAAGATTTGGGAGCAAAATTTATGTACAACTTCATTTCGTTACAAGCTTTATTACTTTTAAGAATTTAATATTTCTACGATGGGCTAAATCGCAATAATTATTTAGCGAAGTAGCTGATCTTAATTATTTCATTGGGTGTTTAATTTTTGTATGTGGTGATGCCAAACAAACCGACGATGAATGAATAAAATCAGTAGAATAAGCTTATCCACAGGCTATTTGTAGAATAGGCTTCACACGTGTGTCAAAGAAGTGTCTAATAGGTAGGATATAGTCTCCGAACATACATTTTGTGATATTAAATCTAATGAGTATATTTTTTATATTTAAATTTAAGTTTTTAATACCACAACTTTAAATACACTTGTTTTATCTTTACTTTTTCTTTGAACATGGAACACAATAATTAAATTTTAGCTGGTTGTTTGGTATGTTCTTTATATTTTGCTGAAGTATTTCCTGTTGTTCATTGATGTCACCCAGATATTGTTAAAATAACTCAATGGTTCTGGAGAGACTGGTGCTTATATTGCTACTGCAGCTTTTTAAAATATCTTAACCCTTTTTTGTGGTGAGCACCTTTTGTGTTTCCAGAAAGGTTTGAACATCAGCTCTTCGTTGCACGGATTCCTATTTATAAACTGGGTTCACGGATTTTGAAAGTTTTTATAACTTTGCCTTCTTTTAATATTTAAAACTGACAAACAAATGAGAGCAATAATGTTATTTTAAAAAGCAGCATAGATAATACTTAAGAATATCTATCAAATTAATGAATCTATAGTTTGAAGATATTTGCTACTGAAGAGAAATGTAAAGGTTATATCATCTTACTAAACAGGCCTTCAAATATTTTGGCTAAAAGAACAAGCTTCGAACTCGAATTCAAATCATTTCAAAGATGTTAATAAATGTTATTAGTTTTAACATTTTCAATATTGTTCTGGGTTTACTTGGTACTTTTAAAAATTGAAAACAAGAAGTGTGAATGGGGAGCTGTAAATCATGACTTTAGAAGAACGTATATATTATGATTGGCTTATTCGTACTTTGCATATAATTTCGCTAAATATATTTTCTACAAGTTATATTCAGAACTATCAATATTCAGAAAAAAAGAGTGAGTTCAAAGAAGTTATATGATCATTTGTGTTTTTAATTTTCATGTTGCTATGAAGTTTGTTTTCTGGGTATATATTGCGATATTTGTTGTTTCATAAATAAAAATGAATATGGTAATAAACTAGAAATGTAGGGACAAATTCCAAAGTAATGAGATTAAATGCATGCAGTGGAAAACAAAAAAAAAACATACACTAATATATGAAAATAGAATAGCAGAGGATATAGGACCATTATGGAACAGAGGGATTACGAGAAGTCTCAATTAGTATAGAAACACAAACTCCCCCACTCCCACCTCATAGTGCTTCAATTTCCACACTGATTCCAAGTACTCATCAGGGACATAACGCTTTCGTTGTTTCCAAATCCTTAAGTTTATTGCACTTGATGGAAACTTTCCGTAATGAATAAGCTATTGTCTTTACGTATGAGCCCTTGACTGATGCTATTCAATTCACTACAATATTAAGAGATTTAATTGATTTATTCATTCCATTTTCATATCAATACGTACAACTATAACATTTTTTTCTGAAACACTGCAAATTTAAACATAAATAAATTGTGGACTGAATACTACCTTTTAAAAATATACGATTGAAGTACGATTCAATGTTTATACACCCAGAAGACAACGACACCTGTTGGTGATATTGTGATCACATATGCGGTTGTGTCTTCCAGCTCATGATTAAAGTACAAGGAGTTTGACTACAGTGAAAACATTTACAGTCGACAGCTCACATCATTGCTAGGCTCAGGAATTTGCTTTTAGCCAAGATTTGTCGCTTTTGGCTGCTCAAAGTACTTACGTGCCGTTGAGTTTATGGTTACCAAACAGGGTTGTCCGTCTAGTGCTAATACTTATCAGATACACTTTTCTTTCATTAAAATTCAGAACACTATGAAATAATTTATAACTACGGTGACCATATTTTCTCCTTCAAAATGCGAGAATAGGTTTACTGGGACCGAACCGATCTCTTCCCCTTGCCTGCAGGTGATTTGATCCAAGAAAAAGTGTTTATTCAATCAATCAATTTAGCTTTAAATCTGCGTTCTACCTCGACGCTGAAGACAAAAATCGCACAAATTTTAGAACTTGAAAATGGGTAGGATCTTATGCAACGAACATAGCCACAATAACCTAATGCGTTTTGCGAAGTTCAATTCATGAATAATTGGCATAGATATATGAACACTATTTTTAATATGTTGCTCTAAAATCTTTAAATTACAATAAATCAATGTTCCCCTCCCTCTTTTTGTTAAAAATTGATACAGTTTTATTTTTCGTTTCTTGTCTGTGGTCGGTAGTGACTCATTTTGATAATACCTTACTTACCAATGACATTAAAAATCGTACTCTCCTGGGGTTGAGCCATTATAACAACTCGTTTATGAATTATTTCTTAACAATAGTCATTTATTATTTAGGCTATTATACACTAACTAAGTAATAATTAATTAGTTGATCACTTATCTAATTTACTTGTGAACATTCAGCGGCACTACAATGAAACAAATGTAAAATTTACTATAAATTGCCATATTAAATGAAATTGTCTCACTTTTTAGGTTTTTAATGCAATTAGGGACCTCTTATCGTGACACGGCCCTAAAATTTGGTACTGTTCCCAAGAATTCGGGACGCATGCTTACCGTGCTTAAAATATACTTACATATGGGGCATTGCTGGAGTACTCAAGTGATCTGCATGTTAATAGTGATTTATTTTCTTGCACCTGTGGAGCTCCATCCTGGAACTATCTCAGATTCACACTCATTAATTCAGCCGCAGCCTATCCTGCTCCCATAGTCCAGACGGTACAGTTTGGCAATAGATAGGCACACAGACTCGAAATCCGCAACCATACATCCAGACTGAAGTTTTCCAAGGTTTTCCCTCAGTTTCACCAGGCGAATGTCGAGTAGAATCTTAAGTAAGGGCCTGGCCGCTACCTTCCGCATACATTATCCTACCTTATCATGATCTGAGCCAGAGATGACTAAAAACCTTAAATAAATAAAAAAAAAGTCAGACCAAGACATGAGAGAGTTCCCAGTCAACTTTACCAAAAATTGTAGAACTTAGAAGCTCAACAACTTATTCAGGATTTTAATAACAACTGAATTAGATCCAGCTCCCATGGTCTACTAATTATAATCATTGACTTCGGCACTAGGGAGGCGAGGAATCATCGAGTCCTCCTCAAGTCGGCTATCTTGGCGCATTCTAGAGTTTCTTTCAGTTTTAGGAGCCAAATATCGGGATGGTTCCAAGAACTATTCATTGGTCTTTACCTTCTCTTTTCCTTTTACTATGGTAATAAAAGAATTACAACGTGACGTCCTATAACCTTAAGAAACTATAAAGGTATAACCCATCAGATGGTTTCAAAGTTTTCTTTCGAGGTACACTTTTCAAATTATATGTGTGACTTAATCGCATTAGGTAATTAGCATACTTTTGGATGCTTTCGTTCTCCTAACAGAATTTGTTAGTTTTAAAGAGAGCAATGTTGGAAAATCTATTTACAATTTGTTCTATATACATATTACGTATGATAACTTTCCTGGTTTCACTTTGAATGGTTATCCTATTTGTTTGCACTGAAACCATTATCAAAGTAACAACGAAGTTATTTATACACGAAGCAAAACCGCACTATGAAAAATCACAGCAGAACCGGGCATACCATACACTATATGAATCTCTGAGAATGATACCGACGTAACAATTTTCATGCGTCTGGCACCGACGAAATTTTGCAGGGGGTGGGAGGAGTTGAGTGGGTGGGCAATTTCTCTGAGTAGTGGACTCGTCTGAAAGGCAAAGAAAACGTACTCCACGTACCCCACTTCTTCACCCCGCACACATTTGGGGTGTCGACTGTACTGTTTTGTGCTTTGGGAAATTTGGAGATGGGCAGCAACGACATAGCTGTACACACTTCCTACTCTAGAACAGGTAAGATAAAGTTAACGATGCTTTATTCCGTGATATTTTTTAAGTCTTTAAAATTGAATCGTCAGAAGAAGGAAATAAAAGCCAGAAATACGAAGTTAAGTTTTGGCGTCACACATTGTTTATTGAAAATATACAGAACAGCATATTTTACGAAGTAAACTAATTGTATGGCTTACGAAACTCGCCATTTCATCGCCGCAGTAACAAACGTTCGCCATTGGATTCTATTCTGAGCAACATAGTCACTTTACATGGAGATCTCTTCTAATATTGTTTTCGTAACGACGTATCGGTCTTCCCAAAGGCCTCCTTTTCACTGGGATACAACCCAGGTAGAATATAATCTTCGCTTATTCCCCATCCAAACTACATGGCCTGCCTCTATTAACCTTTGTGTTTTCAGTAGTCTTATAATACCGGGTGAATCATACAGTCTGTGGAGATATTTATTATGTAGTCACCTTCATTCTTTAGCCAACGCGTCCAGTTTTCCCGCGTATACCTTTCTTAAAACCTTATTTCTAAACATACATAATTTATGCTCAACTGCCAGGGTTGTACTCCAACTTTCGCAACCGTAAAATATTACCGACAGAATAACTGTTCTGTATATTTTTAATTTCAGATTTCTTGATGTTAATTGCGAGGTTAGGAGTTTTTGAAATGAATAGAAACAAGTGTTGCCCGATGCTAATTGCCTTTTTTATTTCTTCCGTGACTTCGTTCTTGCTCTCAAGTAATTACATTTATTTACTTTCTCTATGATCTTATTCTAAATTGCTATGCCTCTATTTCCTTCTTTCTCTGTGTTTCGGTTTGTTATCATGTATTTTGTTTTCTCTACGTTCACCTCTGGACCTATCTCATCGCAATGTTCGTCTAAGACATCACTGTTACTTTGTAGTGCATCCATATCGTCCCCTATTAAATAAACATCCACATGTACCAACAGTTTGTTTAAGCCATTCAATTTTTGTCCCTTTTTGTCCTCTTTTGTTTTTAGAATCGCATAATCTAACGCAAAGTTAAACAGTAGTGGTGACAAGGAATGTTATTATGGAGTTTAATATAACAGCTGTTTTGCGTATGAAAAATAATATCATTGAGATAGCCATCCTGATTGTCCAAACTCTCTTTCATTCACCATGGAAAAGTATGCATTATTCGTTGTACTCTAATGTTGGGTCTAATGACCGATATAATAATTATTTTGTTTCAACAAGATGTACTTCACCGCGTATGCAGCCCGATCAAGTTTGGAGATACCTAGAAACATATATCCGGGACGCCTTATTTCACGGTATGCTGACCTGAACTGACATGTCTGATTGTCAGATCTTCCTGTGTGGCTATCTGAAAAGCAAGTTGTATGAGAAACGTCCAGCCAGCATTCTTCAGCTCAAGCAACGCATTCAAGTGGTATTTACTTCCGTTGCACGCCTCATGAGAGAGAAATTGCAGGCCTCTGAATCTGATAATACCGAAATTGTATTAAAAGTATCAATTAACACCAAATTATACAACCGGCCATGCAAAAGTCCTGGATGTGAAGAGAGGAGACCTACCAAACACACATACGACTTGTCTACGTGAAAGAATTGCGGACCACTTTCCAGAGCTGAAAGTGGAATTTTCAGGTAGAGATTATCGCCTTTATTAAAAAGGACATAAGAGGCACAAGCGCTTTTTTTATGGGTACTTGGCCGAGCATCGACAGTCTGCAAGTATCCCTAGTGAATTATCATATTTACCCGCGCATGAGTCGCACAGTAGTCGCATCTTAGGTTTAAACAAGAAAAATTCCCAAATCAATTGTCCCGCATAAGAGTCGCAATCTAATTTCTAATTTTTCGAAATCGCCTAATTTTTGAGAGTCAAACAACACGTTTGAAATAAATTCGTTGGGACGAAACATCCACACATCCGAAACAGAAAACAAGCCATTCAAACGTACACCCTCTTTGTTCTTCACCCCTCATCGTCGAGACTTTCATAGTTCGTTCATAGTTGGAAGAAAGTGTGGTCGATACACCATGTGTTTTATTGTGGTAGTTGGCGAATGCGGAACGTTCAAAATTGTTTCTTCTTGTGTAATTATTTACTATGTTTTTGGCTGGTATATATTTTTATATAGTAGATAGATTCAGTTATTATAAGCATGTATGGTAGTTATTATCATATTTCCTCGCATAATAGTCGTATTTGGATTATTGCATTAAAACTGTTAAAAAGTTTAGACTATTACATCAGTAAACACGATATATTCTTTATGATTATGCTTTAGAAGAGAACACAACGAAAGCAACTCAGCAAGCATTGAATATCAACCAATTAGTAGTTTTCAACTACAGTGAAAATATCCCAAAAGGTAACGTTATTCGCCATAAGAAAAAACATGAACCACTGTATTTGAGTATATCCGTATTTGGAAAAACACAAAACAAAGCAATAATCGAAATGATTCACGAGCGAGGCCTCGGTATCATCAAACAGAATTATTGAGTTAACTGTAGGTCTTGGCAGTTTGGTGATTCAAACAACTGAAGAAGGTGTTGTATACTCCTCAAATTTTCTTCATGGCATTTTTGTGATTGGTGAATATCGATACCACAACTACACCAGCATAAAGTTAGAATCATCTTTCCATATAACAACAAATTCTTTATATTCCAAATTCCTGCCGAAGAAGACTTTGCTGGAACAATTCATAAAATTCCTTCATACATTTCGTGTGTGATGAAGGAGGAAAATGCCCCAACTACAATGTTGTGAAGGATGTAACATTACCTTCGGAGCAGTCACCTGCAGCAAAGGTAAACTGAACCACATGATCAAAAAATGCCAACTTCTGTATTTGGGTTTGAATGGAAAAGGAAACAGTAGTGGATAGTACAGAAATGATGAATCTCTAGATCTTTCCTGGCCAGCTCTCCATGCTGCATTGGAAGAGATTTCATCCATTGAACTTGAACGTGGTTCGCTTCTACCACAATTTAAACAGAATTATTCTTCACCATCATGATAAGGCACGCGTTAGAACATGTAAAAAAATCACATCAATTCTAAATCCCGGACAAATTCCTGTCGTATGTCTGAATCAGTCTCTGATTTCTTTGACTAAACTATTCAGTAGAACTGGCCTGAAGATTTTGGCGAATTCAAGTTTTTAGTCATATTTGCACCCTTCCACACTGAACAGACCTCTCTAAAAATGCTACAAGAGATTTTCCAAGGTAGCGGCTGTACTAGAGTAGTTGTAAACCCCAACTTTAAGACAGAAGGAGAAGTAGAAGCGACTCTTCAAATTATTCAACGGCAAGAGCAATTCACCAAGCTACTGCCGCTGTTTTATACATTCTACTGAAGGATGCATTTGAACAACAAAACTAAGAGATTGGATTTGAACAATGGATTGACGAAAAACGCATGAAGTGCCCACCGTCTCAATTTTGGCTCTTAGTGTTAATTTGCATATATTCCTCTTGTTTTTTTAGGTCGATTAGGCATGGGAACTATGAACTTTTCATACAAAAACTAAAGAAGAAAACGCCTTGGTTCTTAATTGACCATGCTCGTTGGTTGCAAGTCCAAATGAAGGATTTGGAAGAACTGAAAATCATAGTCCGTAATGTACATAAGTACTTTGGCAATGGCTGGTTTGTTATTCCGGAAACAAATAATTCCTTTACTGCACTTGCTGTGGAGCAAGCTCATGAACAAATTAATGCGATAATAAAATGGTAAAGGTGGTGCTGTAGATCCGTTCCAAGATACAGGCATTCTAACAAGGTATATGTTGGCTGGACTAGAATTACCTAAGGTTCTACATGAGTTTAAGGGCAAGAAACAAACTAACAGTACTGACCGGAAGGATCATCATGCTCCTAATTAGAGGAAGTTTCAGTACAAGAAACAAACAAGAAAGCTTCCTTGAATTTGGAAACCATTTTGAGCTAAACCGTTCCGATCTTGTATTTAAGGGCACAAATGTAATTGATACAGAGCGAGTAAAAGCTCTGGTTGGTGCAGATGAAACTGCCGTAAAATTGAATAGCACTTTTGTGAAAGAATGTTTTAATGCAGAGGTAAATATTTGTATATTGACTCCGCTGTGCAGAACTGGAACAAAGATATTCGGATTTGTTCGAAAAGAAAAAGAAATCCTCTCAACGGGTTTTGAATGCAAAATGATATTGAACTTTTCTCTAGAGATTTCATTGCAAGTAAAAAACAAGGGGTTAGATTTGGACATGATATTTTAATATAAGAACACCACTGTCCTCCACTCTCTCTTTCCTCAACTGGAGTTTTGCTAGTATGTTAGCAATCTCTAGCTAACTAAGACATTAGAAGAAACTTGATGCGCCACAGATTCTGTGATATGGTCATTTACGATACGCGGTTCCACCCAAAATATCACAAAATTTTGGAGAATATTGTTATATGGAGCTCAAAAACAGATTTTTTAATGATGTTGGTAGGTTTCATGAAAACATAGTACATACCGTATATCACGAGAGTCTACTCAACACTTGCCTAATGAAGTCTGTTAGAGAGAAGAGAGGGGCTGATATTCGTCGCCAAGTAGCATCACGAAACATGCTACCAAACAATTGAATTACTTCCTCTCATGCAGTTCGAATAAGACATATTTTTTAAGTTACTTGGAGAGCAAACACTTTCAAAGTTTAACTGGACTCACATAATTGCTAAGATTGATGGCATCATTCGTTCATCTAGTTTGAAAGAAACTTCAGTTGACAACAGGAATAAAGTTGAATGTAGACAGCAGGAAGAAACAGTTAGAAGTATATTTCTACACGCTCAAGGTAGCGTTAAATATGTAGCAAAGAAAACTTTAATTTACACAGTCGATACTGATGTAGCTGTTTTCGCAATCTCTTTTTCATTACTCTCAAAATTGCTGCTTTTATAGAGTTATCACTTTTCTTTGGAACTGGTTAGTCTCAAGATTCATCAGTAGTAATACCATGTTTGAAAGTATTGGTAAAAATGAAGCTATTGTATTGCAAGGATTGTATGCATTCACTGAATAAGATGTACTTAATCATTTGCCATGAAAAGGAAACAAACTACTTGGAAAGTATGGGAATTATTTTTCTGGGACTATAAATGCCTCCCACGCTATCTCTGTTCCACGAGAGTCTATTTATGATCAGACGTTTTTTACTTTTGGATAAATTTGTTCATTTAGTGTACTAAAAAGAAGACGAATACTTCTCAATCAATCGTGCGAGAAAAATTCGGCTTACTTCAAAAAGTCGAAATCTTCACTTTGCCACGAACTAAAGAGACACTATGGAAATATTGTTCGTTTTCAACATATCAGGTACGACAAGTTAGGGGTCAGAACAAGAAGGATGGGGACTTTGAGATTTGAGAAATCAAATTTTTAGAAACATATTAGGGCCAAAACGGAACGATGACCAGAGAATGGAAAATACATAATAATAAGGAAATCCACAGGTGTACGATTGACCCAGCATTATAAAAATAATGACATCACGACGGCTAAAATGGGCTGGTCATAGATCTAAAATGGGAAAAAATATGAAGATTATTTTCCATTGCCGTAGAGAACACACAGAGAGAAAAAACGTTGGGAAGACCATGATATCGAATTAGAAGATATCTTCTAGAGATAAGGTGTTCATTACGATATTTGCCTTGATCTTGCTCCGGATACAATCCAGTGGTGAACCTTTGTTACTGCGGCGATATACTTGTGAGTTCCTTAAAACAGAGTTAGTTAGAAAAAAATACATTCAGTGCAGAATTAATTATGTTGGGAGGAGTTATCGGTAAACTAAATTACACTGGAAATCCAGGATAATAGTTTAAACCAGGAGTGAGTAAGACTCGACTTAAGTACGGTAATTTTATGTTATGCAAAACCACAAGTTTCTGTGTTGATTACAACACAAACACTTTATTTTTGTATAATAGGCATACTCCTGTAAGCCTTCATTCTATTCTTAGATGTAGAGCGAAAAAAAAGAGGTTTTGCAATATACATTTAAGCAAATGATTGAAAAGATGTAACAATAAAATAAAATCATACCGCATAATACTAGGTTTGGAAATAGAGTTCCAAGTGTTCCTTGTAACGCTGTACTTTCATTGTCACAAAGTCCAGACAATGCGAAACCTGGAGAAAGAATAATGAATTAATCCATGATGGTACTCATAAGTTTCATCTTCTACTAAACTATTACCGAAAATAAACACAAAGAGCTACAAAAATGTATACAACTCATTTATAATACAACAAATACATTGCAGTAAAGATTTTACGTGTTTCCTTATTATTTCGTTTACTATATTTGTATCTTTTGAATTTGAAATATTTAATTGAAATATAAAAGCTACTATTATAGCCGTTTCAAATGAAACTGTTGATGTCATTAGTGTGCTTATCAAGCTTTTATACTGGCAACGCTTTAAGAAGGTAAATGCTGCTATTGGGCTCTTGGTTCAAGCATTACGTAGTGTCACACCTAGTGAGTGTTCAGTGAAATCATTGTCCGTTTCGGCGCAATATTGGGTGAGTTCAAGATTTTTAATTAGGGCAGTGCTTTGCACCCTCAACATAAATTTGAAAACAGAACAGAGTATAACTTTTTTCTAACGGTTGAAATGCTAAAACCTGAGGGCTCTTTGTCATGCCAATGTTTTAATTTGACATCGTCGATTCTGATATGGTCGTGTAGATGTGGCGAATGATTCCAGGGGGCATCTCTCAATCAGTCGAACTGATGATAATGTTGAAAAGGTTCGACAAAACTGAATGAAAACCGCACACAGTCACTGAGAATGATTACTATAGACATGGGTATGCACCAAGAGACAGAATTCAGAATCTAACTAAAAGAAAGATTTGTGCGCGATTTGTGTCACATGTACTCATTGTCGAACAAAGGGAGATAATTGTTAATCGGCAGTATTTTGGATAGAACAAGTGACTATCTGTCTTAAACCTGCCACCTTATTTGCCAGATTTTACACCAACCGACAACTTTCTATTTCCCAAATTGAAGTCCCACTACATGAAGGTATAGGTACGGGTCTAAAGAAAGCATGAAAACAAACTTTTACAATAAAGGAAATTGTCAGTGGGAATTTATTCTATCTTCTTATCATTTAAAAATACTATTTATAACTATTTTAACAAAAACAAACTAAATTTTATCTGAACAATCAGACTCACATGAAACAATCAGACTTATGTAAGTGAGTTCAAGAACCTTTTATCTTGATGAATTGATAATCAGTTTTACTTCAAATGCTATTTAAAACATTCTTTAAATTTTAATAAAACAAATTCTTACCAAATGTCATTCCACCAATACATAACAGTATTAACATGACAATCACTGCAGCATATGATCCCTTCATTACAGTGTTGAAGATCACGAAAAAGCAGAAGCAAACAATTAATGACTCAATCACTCCAACTACTAAAAATGTTAAAATGTGTGCGACGAAAAACTCAGCATGATTTACACCTGTTGAAATAAGGAAATTAATTAGTATAAAGGAAATTTATTAAACGAATAACTAGTACTTTAAAGCATAAATATTAGAAGAAATAAAGCACTACAAGGAAAGATTTCTCACTCTGGGTTCAAAAACCTTTAAGAATATTGTAACAAGAGACCTGTATACAATAAATAACTTTAATGCCAGCTATAAAAATGTGAACAAAGGAACTAAACTGACCAAATATTGAACATGAACATATGAATTGTAAATGCGTGTTCTTCCTACACACTATTGTATCATTTATGGTTTATCATAATTTATTATAATACAACATATGTTATTAGAAGTTGTTTATGTTTATCAGCATGGAAATTAGAAAGAAAGGTTGATTTGCGTCAAGTATTGCTTGTAAATTGCATAATGATTTTTCGATCTTTCTTAAGATATTTTCACTTTTGCTACAATATCGCTTGTTTCTGAATTTCTGAAATATTTCTGGAAACGCGAGTGAATAGGTTTGAAACAAATTAATTGTTAAATTATGTGGATTTGTTTCTACTACCTTTTAATTTAATTATTTCCAATCTTTCGAAGATTATTTTATGGTCCTCAAGGAATTCCAAAATATTGACATATGGGTTCATAGTTAGCTCTAAAAACTTGGTAATTCAGTGGCGGCTTGTAGTCTCAAAAACAGGTGAAGTCCTACCAAAACACATCCCGTTTAATACCGTTATTCTGGATTTCTAGGCCCAGCTGGATTACCTATAATGCTACCTTTTAGAACTTGCACATTGCTAACCATCTTGCTCGATTGATTTCTAACATTTCGATTCTTCATTGCCTACATCGTCAAATTTATATTTGGCTTATATTGATGATATTTATATTGTTTCAGAAACATTTTTTTTTCATTTATTGAATGCTTATCAAAGTAAATGAAGCTCTAGTTCACCAACTGCTTCTGACGAACCGTCACATGTTTAGTATCTCTAGTAGGGATAGAAATAAAAAAGAGAATATTATATTTTTGATTGGAAGCAAATTCAAAAATGCTCTGTTCGAAATGAGTTTGGTTCTACAATTTTATTAAAATTTATTACAATTAAAGCAAGAAGTAAATACAGAATAATTACCAACAAGCTCAAGCGCACAATAAGGTCCAATAGAATTGAAAGTCGTGAAGTCATAAAGCAGTGTATATATATCTACACAATTGTTTATATACAAAGGACGTTCGAAAAGTTTTGCACAATCAGCCACAGCATTTGTCATAGTAGCACTAGGACCATGAACTTTTGTGTACATGTGTACTTTTGTGCCCTTTATGTTCACATGTTACTCAATGTGTCCTCCATCCGCTGTGACACATTTAGCCCTTCGTACTTTCCATGCCGTAAATGCACTTTGGTAAAACCCCGAGCGTTGATTATTACAACATGTTTCACATACGCAATGAATCCTTGGTCACTGGCAAACTGCCTACCACGAAGGTGGGTCTTCAGAAGACCAAATAGAAAGAAATCGGACAGGGCCAGGTTCGGACTAAAGGGGAGGAGGGGTTGAGAGACTACTTTCCATCCCATACTTCTGATTTTCTGCTGTGTGTGATTGGCAGAGTTTGGCCTCGCATTATTTTGCTGCTGTTTGATGACTTTATTCTGGAGCTCCGGTTTCTTGGTCCTGAGTGAACTTCTCAGTTTGTTCAACGACAAACAATACCTTTCCTTATTAATTGTTGACCATGTTTCAACTGTTGTGTAGTTAAATATATTTCATTTTTTGATGAGTTGATCAATGGGATCCTTGTTGATATCGCTTACTGCTCTGGCTGGTCTGCCGAATCGTGGTTGGTCCAGTAGACTGAAATCACCCTTCTTGAACTTTGCAACCATCGTTAAATTCTGCTGCGTTCCAAAGTCTGATCTCCATAGAAACCTTTCTTCGAATTGTAGTGGATGAGTCGTCTCAGTTCTATCACGGACCGTTGGTACGTGCGGATGTCTACTTCATTGTTCACTGCGCCTCACTTGTACGTACAGAAACAAGATTTGTATTATCAGCTTATACATAAAGGATAGAAATATGCTCACATGAAATTTCAATGCCCTAGTTCAAATAATAAAGAAGTTACAGCGGGTTTTGCAAAACGTTTTGAGTGTCCTTTGTAGTTAAATATTCAAATCAATTAACATACAAAACATGGAATAAAAATTAAATTATGATTAATTTACACAGCCTTCAAATATATTTCTCCACATATTTTAATAATAAATTGTCCTCAAAAACCACAGTTGTCTGTGGGATAGCGAGAGGAAAACTAGTGCTACTGTAAGAACCCATGTGAAATTTGGAAGATTATTTCCTTTCTATACTGAAAACGTCCTTTTTTGACATCTGTGGCTCTTACAATACAAGCCTCAATTTTCAGTTACTGTTACTTTAAAGTCAAGCTTTGTCACTGAGCGAAGTATATATGAGGAATTCATAAACTATAGCGGTTATACTGGAAATTGGGCTCTATCTCTACCCCTCTTAAGCAAGAGTCTTCTAAAATGTATTAAATAATTTGTTCATAATTCTAGGGTGCGCGGGAAAAATAGTATAAGTCAGAAATTAGCCAAAATGAGATAAGTTAATGCTTTAGACCTGTATTTGATGCCCCACCTTTGATTAAATTAGTATCAGTCAATTCTAAACGGGAGTTGAATAATCACTTCTTTGTACTTTTAGAATATGTGGTATCTTATGGCTTGCAGGCAAGAAGAAACTTGTCTCCTGAAAAACTGTGTTTCCCGCGCACCCTAGAATTATGATAGGAGGTAAGTATTCATATTAATTAAGAATAGACGGAATATGCGTAAAGCAGACGAATAATTTTAGTTTAAGTTCCGTCTTCTCGCATGATTGTGCTACAACACGTACATGTCATATGTTTCCTTAAAACTACAAAAAAGAATTTCAGGAAAAAACAACAACAATACACGCTATGTGTAATCAAGATGTGATTCATCATAGTTTACAAGAAAGTTTTTTATTATGCATTTTTTTTCACTTTGCTTCTTGTTAAGATCAAGACCTTAGAGAAAGTTTGGATTCTTCAGATTTTGAAAGATTATTTCACATAGTCTTGGAGGACTTCATCATGTTATACTCCACTTTATGTTAGTTTATATTTTAACCTCTTCTGATATAACTTTAATTTATCATCAGTTAATGCTCATCAATTATCTGTTGATCACCACCTAGTGTGTGCGTGTGTGTGTGAGAGAGAGAGAGAAGGAGAGAGAGATTTTCCTCATCAAACCAGGAATATGAAATCCATGTTCGGCCCAAAAGCCCAGTGATAAAAGTTACTGTTCTTTAAGCTTAATTTCTCTATGTCGAAGAATTTCGATCATTTTAATGGCAATGAACAAAAAAAATTATTTACAATTAGCATATACATAGTCTTTACATATAAAATTGTTGTTTTGTACTGAGGACACCAGCAGGTAGATAGAGAAAAGTACGGTATTTCCACAAGGTTAGCGGTTTTCGGTTGTGGACAACTACAATTAATATTTAAAATACGTAATTTGGATTGTATGTCTCTTTTCAAATGTAAAAAGAAAGTATTAATTTATTTGTTCTTAAACAATTCTTGCGTTTCCATGATAAGAGCATGAACGCAAAAGAACAAACTAATGTCTAATAAGTCAAAAACCTGACATTAAATGAATCTAAAATAAATAACAAAAGTTACGAGAATTGAACACTGTTTTGTTTTGTACACTTTATAACTGCATTGTATCTTAAGAAATTACATATTTAAATTTTATATTGGTTCAAATCTAAATAGTTATAAACGAACCTGCCACATACAGACGACACATTAATCCCTGGTTCACCTCCAAGATGAATATTATTGCAGTGTGTCCCATAGACAAGAAGTATAATATGCTGAAAAGAACAGACACAAAGATATTTTTTTAACTTCCAGTTAAATTTTATCCTATCAATTTGAAATGGAAAATAAGTATTTAATAAATGTTCAAGGATGCCACGAAATATTATTTCTATTTAGAAGAATCTCAGTTCTACTATGAAACGACCTTTGGCTCCTACCGATCGTAGTTCTAATGTAAGTTTTACCTTCGTCTTTTAGCATTTGATGAAGCTCGATGAAACCCAACGAAATATAGTGGGCTATAGCTTTATCCAGGTAGCTCTTTATTTACATAGAAAATAAATTACAGTTATTTAAAATCTACAGTAGTTTATACTTTACTGAAAGTATGGTCCTATTCTCATGCATACGATGTATACATAATAGGTATAAATATTATAGAGTAAAGGCCAATGTAGATGATACAATTTCTCGTACGATCCCTCGTATGCAATCTCATCGGTTACATTCTTTGATCGTATAAAGCGCGGATCGTACGATTTTTCATGCTATCTCCGATGTGTTCTCTAAATTGAAATGGTCCTATTTTTCAGCTGATTTTTCGTACAATCTATGACAGCGCCCCTACTGGCAATATAGCGTGCTTTCCTATTCGGCTGTTTGGTTATGGATTACGAGACAAAGAGAAAATATTAATATTATTACTTGATGCAGAAATTAATATACATAATGGCATAATAAACTACTACAGGTATAAAGATATAAAACAAAGTTTTTAAGGGAAGTATAAAAAGGTCGGTGATACTGCAGTTCAGCTACTTCTGCCATAGAGGACTGGCCATACCTCAAAATACTACGTTTTGCATTCCTACAACCATAAAAGGTACCAAATTCGTGAAAAATATGTTTAAAAATATATTGACAAAGTTTTCATGTGATCTAATAGCTACTACTTCTTTTATATATTGTGAAATGCAGTTAAGGTGATTTTTTTTTTTCTTGTGCATAGAGTACCGAATCTGATGCAGGCATGATATGTATGAAAGGAAATAATGTAGAGGATACCGGAATCTTTGCAATCATATTCCCCCCCCCCCAATGATTTTGATAAACATATACGCTCTGTGCATCCGAAATAATGAAATATATTGAACAGTAATTACAGAAGTAGACATAATGTAAGTGGAGTGTCGACGTCAAGCCAGAGCTGTGCAAGTCAATACGTGAGCTAGGTAATTATTCCTACGAACTAATTTTTTATTCAAGGGTTTGACTATAACAGCTGACCCTCCCTATTCACACCTTTATACCTTGTGTGAAATGAGCCTATAAATCACATAAAATCTACATTACTCCCCATTTTTTGAATTTTAAATGTATTTCATGCTTATAGGAACGTAAAACGTAGCATTTTGAGGCGTTTCCAGTTCTCTGTGGTAGAAGTAGTTAAACCGCAGTATTACTAATCCCACGGTATGTATAAATAGGAGTTAATATATCGCGATTTATATACTTTTGAAGTATTGTGTAATGTCACATATCTTGGTAACTCAGGAATATTGTAAAACAATACATATGACTCCGAACTTATCACCGAAGACGGAAAAATTTTCAACGTTTTTTGCGTGTCCGCTCTGAAATATCTTTATTGAAGTACAGAAGTAAAGCTACAACACTTTCGTTACCACTGAAACCTAGTAGAAGTTAGATTCTCTTGGTAGAAGAATGTGACATTAAAACAAACTGCATTTCTTCCATTTTTTAAATGGGCTATAGTTTCGCAAATATCTGTGGCATAACTACCCTAAAAGCCTGAGATGTCACAACTATAAACTCCAGCAGTTTCATCATTATACCCTCGTATCCAAAATTGTACCGTGTAAAACACTATACAATATTGTATGATTTATCGTATATACATTCTATCATACGAGAGATCGTACGAGAAATTGTATCGTCTAAAGCGACCTTAACAATATTTTGTATCCATGAGCAATAGCAGATAAGTGTGATAGTGACTAACTAACGAGGTGTCTAACTTTACATGTTTCACTGTTTATTGTTAACTGAAAAATGCTTTTGTTTCTTATGATTATGTCATGAAATTTACGTGGCTGTTTAAGCACATACTTCATTCGCTGTAAATAAAAAAAACAATACGAACAAAAAAAGTTCAATTTTGAAACACCAACCCTTCTTACATTATCAGTTTTCATATTTCCTCTACATTTTATCATTTCATAAATCATTAAGATTTTTTTTATGCATGCCAATCTTTAGAAAGGTAAATCTCTTGTTCTTATACTACGAAACAGGTGTTCTGCTAGCACTTTTATTTTGGGAGAGTGTACAACCAAAATTGGGAGGGTTGAAGTAGAGTTCTGGAGATTTCTATCGATATTTACCAGTAAATCCTTTAAAGTAGGAGGGAGGGGGGCTCAAGAATTTGGAAGCTAACACTCCCATTAGTGAGGTCTGACAAAATGCTTACCATGAAACTTGTGTGTTCCAGGAAAAATAATTGTAATACCAGGTTAATGTCCATTACTTTTCACTCATCACTAGAGCTAAATTATGAAGGATTTAAATTTCATTTTATATCTTTTAACTTTTCTTTACTAAGATGTTGATACGCTAGAATTATTTAGAAAAAAAAAGAGACACCATTGTGAAAAATCTTTAGAATACTGTTTGTAATGTAATACATATTAAAAATGTGGGTAACGGTAGTCATCTTCGTGGGTTAATTGTACTTGTTGATTTGTACAATTTTACATCTTTTACTAGTGGAAATTTTAAGCTCTCTTTACACGTGCTTTTACTTCATGGTTATTTTTTTTTGGCTTGGGTTGTGCAATTTTCAGATTTCTTAACAACGTATGATCATAATAATTAATATTTAACTATTAAAAAATCCATCAATGTGTCCTTCGTGTCAACCTATCTAAAACATTTGATTCCACTAGCCATCCATAGCTTATCCATACATTATGAACTAAGTTTAATAATCACGAAAAACTATTTGAACTGCTAGAGAACTATCTTGAAAGTAGACAACAATGTATAATAATCTCTGGATTATCTTTCGAGCTTTACTCCTGTTCTCTCCGAATTTTCCCAATGGTGTTCTAGGATCACTATCAAAGACCTATCTACTCTTTTTTTACAGACTCCTCGAGTAATATTATTTTATTGTCGACGAGTGTAAACTCTACAAACCAGTCTCCATGATGCCTTAAACCTTCAGAATGATATATCTAAATCGTTACTTGTGCGGCACCTGGAATTTAAATCTAAATCCCCAGTCTACTTCCCTCAAAAGAGACACAATTCATCACTCTTATGCTGTTACAGATATAAACCTAAATGTTATTCCTTCTTTCAGAGATCTTGGTGTTTTTATTGACAGCAAGCTCACTTTCTCTGAAGATAATCAAATTACTGGAGGTGGTATGTGGAAACTAAGTTTGCTCTATCGCTTCCCAGAGATTCGCAATCAATTAGCATCTATTTTGTTTTACAAGTCTCTGTTTCACCTAGTATTGAATATTGTTTGTCTTCATGTATGCTCCACGCATATTGTTAAATTGGACACAAACGTAAATTTCTTTTCTGTCGAGTCACAGTACCTGAATTACAAACATTCTCCAATGAAAACATAATGGGAACAATGAATACCAAATCCCCCGAGCTCCTAGCATCATTGGTGATCTCATCTTCTTACTTACAACGGAGGGTCACAATAGTTGTCGCTGAGATCCTAATCAAACATAGTACATCTTATAGAGGATGGTGAGATATGGATAATACCAAAATTTAAGGTGCGATGGACAAGGGGGGTGAAACCTCGAAATTCACAGAAGATAAACGAAGGATATATCCGCGGTGAATAAGAATAAAGGACTTTATTTTGGGAGGTGATTTCTGACACCTCGAAGAAGTAAAAAAAGCTCCTTTGAACATGGGTGAAATTCCTCTTCATTTAGGATATAGTGTTTCTGATTTCAAAGTCGACGCCTAGCAATGGGAGGAAATAATTAATTCTCGATAAGTCAGAAACGAGTCATTGAATGAAAATTTCTTCATTTCCGGATCTTTTTACTGGCAACGCGGACATCCAGGAGTGAAAAAGCGATGCCACTGGTTTATCAGTGTTACCAACTAGGTGTAATGTTTAACATTTTTAAATGGCACTACGTCATATTATTGGATAGTTTACATCTTCTAGTAATGATAAACAACACACTTAAAGCACACACCACAGTGTTGCAAATTACGGATAAGACGGAAAGATTTTCCCGATCGTATACAAACTACAGATCAGTCCATCTATAATCGATAAGTTTGGTTAACGGACTTCTTTTTCATTTTTCTAAATACGTATATTACTTATATAATAACAGTTTAAATCGGGCATTCTTGTTTTTTATACCAATCTATTAATTAAAAAAAAACACTGAACTGCTGAACAAGACTATATTATTC